>CP139503.1:339433755-339535202 GCA_021014915.2 Artemisia tridentata subsp. tridentata | reverse complement strand
AATTTCCAGCACAATTTTGAGACTTTGTCGTTTTCTTCACTTTTATGCTCCAAAAACGTCTAAAATGCCTCCTTTTCCAGATTTCTCCTCAAAAGTACCTAAAATGACAAAAGGAACGATTTAGGGCAATATTTGATCAAATAAATACGATTTAGTGCTTAAATGACCCCTTAAAAGCGGTACACTTTTCGCTTCATCAAATACCCTTACACTTGAGATTTGCTTGTCCTCAAGCAAATGCGCTTTTATTCTAATCAAAATACAAGTTAGGGGTCATTTAATGCTAACATAAAAGTAATTACAACAAATATTCGTTCCACTTTAATCATAATAAGCACGGAGATTACAAACTAGCACCTCACAAGTAGTGTTTAGATACTCACATCTCTCAAGTGTCATCAAAATAAATTTCATAAATGAAAACGGATAATATCTCTCACCACCTGTCATAGCAAATAGATTACCATAGACTTGGGAAAGGATCGAAAACCTCCTCCACTAGGCGTAAGCACCTAAGATAAACTATCAAAGAGGGCTTTTAAATGGGTTATAACGTTAGGTGTAGGGAAAAGGAAAACACGGTTTTGCTGGATAAAGGATATTTTACTGGTGGCGAGTTAAAGATCTTGATTAATTACATGTACTATACAATGTTGCTAAGCCAAGACTCGACTCGATCTTAAGCTAAAAATAAAATAACAAAAACATAAAATAAATATAAAATGAAACGGGATGGTAGTCCGTATGTTTTTTTCTACTTTTCTTTTTCTTATTTTTTTGTATTTTTTCTTGATTTTTTCGATTTTTTTTTTTTTTTTTTTTTTTTTTTTTTTTTTTTTTTTTTTTTGTGCATACACTTTTGCCCTACCATCCAAAATAATACATCATAGGGGAATTGCATTCCCCTTACACTTGAACTTTTACATAACTTTACAAGTTACTATTCTAATAACTCGAATTAAGATAATTAAAACACTTGGAGTACTTTTAAAATATTTAGCACATATGGGGGTAATAAATGATGTTCTTCCCCATTACTCCATTACACTAGTACTTTACCCATGAGTCCCAATCGTCCCAAAACAATATGTACAAGGATATGACTTGACTTAGCAACCATGTAATCAACTAGATAATTAACTTGGGTTTAAACAAATGTTGTAACAATAATGCACTAAAAATGAGTGCATACAAGGTAGGCTAAGGCGATTTGGGTGTACATTTAAGTGGGGTGTAACAAATTCTTCCTTTAAGTAAAATGCTTAAAGGTCGAAACGAAAAGATAGGCTCTGAGGGGTGTACTAGGGGTATCGTGTACTAAAAATGAGTACAACGCAAAGGGTGTGGGAGAATTACTTGACCAATGTAGCCAAAGTAATTATAACAAAAACACAGGTGTAAAACAATGGGTTAATCCTAATGCCTCTTATCATGTAGTAAATCTAACTACACGAATGTAGTCTCACTTGTGGCCTCGGAATGGTCCTAACGCAAGTTCTAGAATCTAAGTGCTACCGGTACACACATCATAGCATAAATGCTTTTCCTACCAATTCTAGGGGCGAACCTCACATATTTGGGGGTGGAAAATTTTTTAGTGGTACGGTTTTTGTGCTAGTCATATAATTCCTATCCATGAGACGCTTATTAGAACAAAAGTTTCACTCCTAAATGTTGTAAAAAATTTTAAATTTGGCACTAAAATTGCCCTAACAAGTATTTATCTCAGTTTTATTACACATCTACCATTAAACAAACAAAAATCAAGTGCAATTGCATTCTCTAATCGTACTTTTACCCCCTTACACTTAAGATGAACATTGTCCCCAATGTTCAAATAACAAGATGTAAAAGCATAAAGTAAAAGAATGAAATCAAATACTCCCCTGATTCGCTCGGTGGATAATGAAGTAACACGGTTAGATCTTCTTCCAAGGTAATGTTGAAGCTCCATGACTAATGCATCACCAATAGCTTGATTCCACATACATCTCCTTGTCCAAAATAACCTGTTAAACCTGAGAAAACAAACACGAAAACCTGCATAACATCGGCGGGATAAATCTATATATAAGGATATAATGCTTGTGGAATGATTATTTTGCAGATTCCTGGAGATTATAAGTTAGAAATTTAATAAAAACTTTTTATGAAAACAAAACTTTCAAAAATTTCAGAAAATTAAACCTGACGCCGTCAGGTTGTAAATCCTGACGCTGTCAGAAATAATCTGACAGAATTTTCATGTTAAGTTTCCGGAAAATTTTTGGAAAAACTTGTACCTTACTTCCTGGAAATCCTGCAAAACATCATTATGACTCGATACAAGCATTTGACTCAAACAAATACTAATATGTATGTTCATTTATTATTATTATGATTCATGTTTATTTGTGTTCTAATAAACCGATTTAGATTTCCCTTACACTTAACTTTTGCAAAATACCTTTATATGTAGTTAAGACGAAGTTAAAAACAAGATAAAGCATTTTCACAAATTAGTTTTTAACATGAATCAATAATAATAAAACTTAAACACACATACGGAAACAAATAAAATCAAACAAACAAATAAATAAACACACAAAGCAAATAAAACTTGGGTTGCCTCCCAAGAAGCGCTTTTCTTTATTAACGAGTCTTGTAGCTAGACTCAAAGTCACGCTACCCTATGTAAGTAAGCTCGTCATCGAGGACGTCTTTAGGGTTAAGCTTGGATTGAAGTTTTCTATTGGTCCGCTTAGTACGATATATCTTTTCAAACTTCTCTCCATCTGGGTCATACAATGTCATCTTAATATGCCATGACCCATCTCCATCTTTGGGTGGTTTGTCCCAATCCCACTTATGATCATCTTCCTCACAAGTCCACTTATTCATTCCTAGGTTAATTGGCAAAACTCCTAGGAAATCAATCATCTTCATAAAAACTAGAGGGTCTTCAAATGGATCCAATTCGGTGTCCCTAGCCAAGAGTTGCTCTACCGTATGTGTTCGGTTCACAAAGTCCTCTTCTAGGTAAAATGGGTGTTGGGGTCCTATGAAGTCTCTATCGATCCAAGGTCCATATCTAGATGGTCTCCTATTTGATTCTAACCAATGTGGTGTTGGTTCATCACTAGTATCATAGGCATGTTTCTTAACATCATAGACTGACCAAGTATCTCCTTCTCCTACCGCTATCTTGGATTCCTTACAATCAATCATAGCACTAGCGGTCGCCAAAAATCCTCTACCTATCAACAAGGGGCATGTAGGGTCGCTAACCATATCAAGGACGTGGAAATCGGCTAAAATGGTTAATTTTCCAATGTGTACTAACACGTCCTTAACTACTCCAATCGGGTAAGCAACACTTCCATCCGCTAAGCCTATTATCACCTCGGTTTCTTCAAGTTTTCCTAGTTTTAGAGAGGTGTAGAGAGGTAACGGAAGTAGGTTAAGGCTTGATCCAAGATCGGCTAATGTGTCATAAGCCTTCGAATTACCGATCTTGCAAGGTAGAACAAATAAGCCCGGATCATCTAACTTCTTAGGTAGCTTGTTTTGAACAAAGGCGGTCCCTTTTTCGCCTAACTTGAGCTTCTTCTCATCCAACACATCAACAACCGGACTTTCAAGGTGGAGCTCCTTGAATTCTTCATCAAGGTTTTGAGTGGGAGGTGTTTCAACTATGTTGTTGACCAATTTGGATGTCATAACTTCTTGGTCATTTGGAACGACTTGGGTTTGTTTGAAACACGTGCTCATGGAATTGACCGAATAATATTGTGGACAAGAACTAGGGGACGAAACCGATGAAATAGCGTTGACGTTTAGTTTCGGGTTCTTGACCGTGTTGCTAGGGAGTGCTCCCATTTCTCGGTCATTGAGGGCTTTCAACAAAGTGTCAATCTTATTGGTCATCTCGCTTTGTTTTTGTTTGAAATCGGCTTCAAATTTGGCTAAACGAGCTTCTTGAGATGCCATAAATTAGGACATCAATCATTCAAAGTTATTGGTACTACCATTGCTGGAAGGATTGTTGTTGAAAGTACTGTTCGAGTTGGAACCGCTTGATTGGAAACGATTAGGTGGGTTGGAAGAATTGGTTTGTTGTGCGTTTTGGTTTTGTTTCCACCTAAGGTTAGGGTGATTTTTCCATGAGGGGTTGTATGTATCACCGGAGGGGTTTGGCTCGGGTTTGAAAGTGTACCACTTGTCTCCCGCTTCGTCGGTACGCGAGGATGCGTAGTCCGCAAAAGCTTGTTCGGGGAGTTCCATGCAATCACGAGTGTCGTGGGGACCACTACATAATTCACATGAAGAAGTGATTTTGTTCACTTGGCTAGAAGGTTTAGGAGCCTCGTAGGATTTCATGAGAAACTTGACTTGGTCTTCAAGTTCTATGATCCTACGGTCAAAAGTGCTTGAATTGTTCGAAGGCAAAGATATTGCCTTGACCGTTTTATTCAAATCACGGGGATCACTCCAACTTTCGTTGTCATAAAGAGCAAGATCCTCTAGGAGAGCCCATGATTGTTCTGCACTTAGATCACGTAGCTTACCACCAGCCGCTTGGTCAATGGTTTGCCTCGTAGTGAGTAGACCTATAAAATAAAAAATTCAACCTAAACAATAACTATTCCCCGGCAGCGGCGCCAAAAACTTGATGCGTGGTTTTGCAACCTTACAACAGGTTTTACCTCTCGAGGGATCTCAAGAGGCTTACAACCCCACCAGGCAGTGTACCTGACCGATGTAGTATAGTGTAGTGGTAAGTACGGGGGATTGATCGTTCTCCACAGGGAATAGTGTTCGTTAGGTATGAAAAACTACTCTAATAGGTCTAAGGGTGAGAGAAGATTCTTTTTATGTTTTTATAATTTTATGAAAGCAAGTAAAATCTCGGGTTTGAAAGAGTGGGCGGAATTAGTTGCTAGTCAACTAAACCAAGTTACTACGAATGCAAATAAAATAAAATAACAGAAAATGAAAAGGTGGTAAAACTTATGTGGAGAGAAATGTGTTTACTTAGATTTCCTTACTCCCTAACTATCTTTTACCGGTTGATTAGTGTGTATTAATTGCGTGGATGATGGGTGTATTCCTTAATACCAATCGTGGGGTGGCGTACGTACTTCCCCAACTCTACAAGCTCCTACTTCACTCCTATGTCGAGCCGGCTAGGAAGCTCCTAACATGGGATCACTAGAATTCGCTTGTGCATTAAATACAACCATAAAAACCTTAGTACGCATTGGTTCATGTTTCTTAAGACGTTCAAGCAAGTTACCGAATAGGAAGTTAGCCAGTTTTCTTAAGCCTAACATAGATAAACAATCATCCAATACAACTCATAACACACTAATAACCAATAATCAATAGCTAGGTTTCATTAGATCTAAGCAAACACAAGATAAATCTAGCCTAGCATGTTAAACAAAAGACAAGAACAAGATAGAATCAAACAACACATAGACATATTGAATGATTAATTGATAACTTATCTTCAATGTAACATGGAAGATCTCAAGGCAAAAAACCTTGAAAAAGCTGCTAAAATCGTCTTAGGGTTTTCACACACAAAGTTCCCCAATAAGTTCCACACTAATGACAAAAAATTGCAAAACTATATATAGACTTTCAGATCTGACGGCGTCACGTTATGGAGTGTGACGCCGTCACCTCGCCGCTTTTAGGGTTCCCGGATGGCCTTCTTGACGCCGTCCCTCTTTAGCTCTCCAAAATCCGTTCTGGCTTATCAAGGCTTGACGCTGTCAGACTTAGGGGTGACGCCGTCCCTCTTTAAATTAAGCCGTGACGACCTTGATCACATTAAAGCGTGACGCCGTCAGAATTCCATGCAAATTTCTCTGGCTTATCATGAGTAATTTTCACATCCACCACTTTTGCTAAGCCATGACGCCGTCCAGAACAAATCCTGACGCCGTCAAAGGTAACTTCCAGCCGATTTTTGAGACTTTGTCGTTTTCTTCACTTTTATGCTCCAAAAACGTCCAAAATGCCTCCTTTTCCAGATTTCTTCTCAAAAGTACCTAAAATGACAAAAGGAACGATTTAGGGCAATATTTGATCAAATAAATACGATTTAGGGCTTAAATGACCCCTTAAAAGCGGTACACTTTTCGCTTCATCAATACCTGTTAGGGCAATTTTAGTGCCAAATTTAAAAAAATTTACAACATTTAGGAGTGAAACTTTGATCTTAATGAGCGTCTCTTGGATAGGAGTTATATGACTAGCACAAAAACCGTACCACTAAAATTTTTTTTCCACCCCAAATATGTGAGGTTCGCCCCTAGAATTGGTAGGAAAAGCATTTATGCTATGATGTGTGTACCGGTAGCACTTAGATTCTAGAACTTGCGTTAGGACCATTCCAAGGCCACAAGTGAGACTACATTTGTGTAGTTAGATTTACTACATGATAAGAGGCATTAGGATTAACCCATTGTTTTTACACCTGTGTTTTTGTTATAATTACGTTGGCTACATTGGTCAAGTAATTCTCCCACACCCTTTGCGTTGTACCCATTTTTGGTACACGATACCCCTAGTACACCCCTCAGAGCCTATCTTTTCGTTTCGACCTTTAAGCATTTTACTTAAAGGAAGAATTTGTTTACACCCCACTTAAATGTACACCCAAATCGCCTTAGCCTACCTTGTATGCACTCATTTTTAGTGCATTATTGTGACAACATTTGTTTAAACCCAAGTTAATTATCTAGTTGATTACATGGTTGCTAAGTCGAGTCATATCCTTGTACATATTGTTTTGGGACGATTGGGACTCATGGGTAAAGTACTAGTGTAATGGAGTAATGGGGAAGAACATCATTTATTACCCCCATATGTGCTAAATATTTTAAAAGTACTCCAAGTTTTTCAATTATCTTAATTCGAGTCATTAGAATAGTTATTTGTAAAGTTATGTAAAAGTTCTAGTGTAAGGGGAATGCAGCGCCCCTATGATGTATTATTTTGGATGGTAGGGCAAGAGTGTATGTAAAAAAAAAAAAAAAAAAAAAAAAGAAAAAGAAAAATAGAAAAAAACATACGGACTACCATCTCGTTTCATTTTATGTTTATTTTATGTTTTTGTTATTTTGTTTTTAGCTTAAGATTGAGTCGAGTCTTGGCTTAGCAACATTGTATAGTACATGTAATTGATCAAGATCTTTAACTCGCCACCAGTAAAATATCCCTTATCCAACAAAACCGTGTTTATCATATCCCTACACCTAACGTTATAACCCGTTTAAAAGCCCTCTTTGATAGTTTATCTTAGGTGCTTACGCCTAGTGGAGAAGGTTTTCGATCCTTGCCCAAGCCTATGGTAATCTATTTGCTATGACAGGTAGTGAGAGATATTATCCGTTTTCATTTATGAGATTTATTTTGATGACACTTGAGAGATGTGAGTATCTAAACACTACTTGTGAGGTGCTAGTTTGTAATCTCCGTGCTTTTTATGATTAAAGTGGAACGACTATTTGTTGTAATTACTTTTATATTAGCGTTAAATGACCCCTAACTTGTATTTTGATTAGAATAAAAGCGCATTTGCTTGAGGACAAGCAAATCTCAAGTGTAAGGGTATTTGATGAAGCGAAAAGTGTACCGCTTTTAGGGGGTCATTTAAGCCCTAAATCGTATTTATTTGATCAAATATTGCCCTAAATCGTTCCTTTTGTCATTTTAGGTACTTTGGAGAAGAAATCTGGAAAAGGAAGCATTTTGGACGTTTTTGGAGCATAAAAGTGAAGAAAACGACAAAGTCTCAAAATTACGCTGGAAAGTAACTTTGACGGCGTCAGGAATTGGTCCAGACAGCGTCATGGCTTGGCAAAAGTGGTGGATGTGAAAATTACTCATGATAAGCCAGAGAATTTTGCATGAAAAATCTGACGGCGTCACCCTTTAATGTGATCAAGGTCGTCACGGCTTAAGCTAAAGAGGGACGGCGTCAAGCACTAATCTGACGGCGTCAAGCCTTGATAAGCCAGAGCGGATTTTGGAGGTCTAAAGAGGGACGGCGTCAGGAAGGCCATCCGGGAACCCTAAAAGCGGCGAGGTGACGGCGTCAGGATCTACAACGTGACGCCGTCAGCCCTTAAACTCTATATATAGTTTTGCAATTTTTTGTCATTAGTGTGGAACTTTGTGTGTAACCTTTTGGGAGGAAACCCTAAGACGATTTTAGCAGCTTTTTCAAGGCTTTTTGCCTTGAGATCTTCCATGTTACATTGAAGATAAGTTATCAATTAATCATTCAATATGTCTATGTGTTGTTTGATTCTATCTTGTTCTTGTCTTTTGTTTAACATGCTAGGCTAGATTTATCTTGTGTTTGCTTAGATCTAATGAAACCTAGCTATTGATTGTTGGTTATTAGTGTGTTATTAATTGTATTGGATGATTGTTCATCTATGTTAGGCTTAAGAAAACTGGCTAACTTCCTATTCGGTAACTTGCTTGAACGTCTTAAGAAACATGAACCAATGCGTACTAAGGTTTTTATGGTTGTATTTAATGCATGAGCAAATTCTAGTGATCCCATGTTAGGAGCTTCTTAGCCGGCTCGACATAGGAGTGAAGTAGGAGCTTGTAGAGTTGGGGAAGTACGTACGCCACCCCACGATTGGTATTAAGGAATACACCCGTCATCCACGCGATTAATACACACTAATCAACCGGTAAAAGATAGTTAGGGAGTAAGGAAATCTAAGTAAACACATTTCTCTCCACATAAGTTTTACCACCTTTTCATTTTCAGTTATTTTATTTTATTTGCATTCGTAGTTATTTGGGTTAGTTGACTAGCAACTAATTCCGCCCACTCTTTCAAACCCGAGATTTTACTTGCTTTCATAAAAATATAAAAACATAAAAAGAATCTTCTCTCACCCCTAGACCTATTAGAGTAGTTTTTCAATTCTAACGACACTATTCCCTGTGGAGAACGATCAATCCCCCGTACTTACCACTACACTATACTACATCGGTCAGGTACACTGCCTGGTGGGGTTGTAAGCCTCTTGAGATCCCTCGAGAGGTAAAACCTGTTGTAAGGTTGCAAAACCACGCATCAAGCATGTGGAAGAAATAATCTCAATCGGACTTTCGTTCAAGATGTTTGGATAAACATTGAAGCACACGAAAGTTCCACTCCGATGAGATACCCACGGCTTTAGAAGATGAAAGCGGTGATGCCGGGGTCAAAAACTTTGTCTTCGTTTCCGGCTGGAAACGATAGTAAAGTTTCAATCAGAGATGACTTCGGGCAGAACGGGAGTTTTTGAACAGAAAGAAGCAGAGAGGAATCACTTTTCTCCAGAATTAAAAGTTCCTTAGATGAAGCAGGAGACTTTAAATCCGTATGAAGAGTTAATTTCATCAAAGGATGAATTTCATCATCATCGAGTATACCTGGATTAAACACTTTGTCTTCACAAGAAAACTCAGCAGAGTACTCGATGGAGAACTCACTGGAGAAAGGGAAATCATCCTCGGGAGAATGAGGAGATAAGTCATGAGAAACAATTGTAGCATCCTCAATTTTGGTTTCCATTTTAGGGTCATTTTTAGTTGGTTTGCCATATAAAAGATTTTTCATTTCGGTTTGATCGGCCCTAAAATCGAAGAGGTCATCATCATTTTGTAAATCATTAAGCTCGGTGTAAGAATCAGATGATGGAGCATGGTATAAAAGATTTTCAACTTCTTTAAAATCAGCATGAAAGTCAAAGAGATCATCATCATCTGATGGAAGTGGATCGTTGTGAGCGAGTTCATCGGCGAACTCCTCGGGATAAGAATCACATTTAGACGGACCACGGTTCAGCAAAAATTCCAATTCTCTTAAGTCAGATTCAAAATCAAAGTTATCGTCCTTATCCCCCGGTGGGATTGGATCGATGTGAGCGAGTTCATCGGCGAACTCCTCAAGAAGAGAATCAATACTAGAAGTGGTACTGCCACTACTTTGCTCTTCTGATTTTGAATCAACAACTTGAACGGATTTAGGTGGCTTTTCTTTAACATCTTCCGGGGGAAGGGAAAATAATAGTTCATCAAATTTCATTTTTAATAACGAGACATCTTCCCCTGGATCACTATCGGTCTCAACAATTTCTGGCGAAATTGGAGCATCGTCAGACAACACCTCGAGCTCTTCCCTCGAGATATCACTTCCCTCAATCGGAGGAGAAGGATGGGAAGAGTCAGAAACGTTTGGTTCAACAATCTCAACACGATAAACCGGCTCCGGAGGTGGGACAAGTGGTGTGCTCTTAGAGCTAGCAATTTCCACCACTTCCGTTGTGATCTCCGAATCTGATTCATCATCATCAAGAATACTCTTAACATCCGCGGAACAACTTTCAAACCATTTGGTTGAACCGGGTGCAATTTTCATAGATTTAAGTTCGGCACGTTTTTCAGACATACTCTTAACCGCAAATCTTGAGAGAATCGAATCACTTCTTTTGGAAGCAATTACTGGATCAGATTTTTGATTAACCACAGCAACGTTGCTTTTGGTGGTTAGCGGTTTAGAGTTCTGATTGATTTGAAACGTGAATTTTTCATTATCAACCCGCAGAGTTATTTCTTCTCCATACACATCAATCAAAGCCCGCCCGGTCCTCAAAAATGATCTTCCGAGAATAAGAGGAACCCGGGGGTCAGCATCAAAATCAACTACCACAAAATCGGCAGGGAAATGGAACTTCCCCACCTTGACAAAGACATCCTCGGCTATTCCAAGTGGACGGGTTATGGTCCGGTCCGCAAGCTCGAGGGTCATGCAAGTGGGGGTATATTCGGGCAGAGAAAGTTTTTTCCAAACGGAGAGCGGCATTAGGTTGATGCTTGCACCGAGATCGGCCAAGGCGTAGCATTCAACCATTCCCGGAAATTCACAAGGAATGAGAAATTTTTCGGGATCTCCAAGCTTTTCCGGAAGCTTTTTAAGGAGAACCGCAGAGCAATTCTCGTTCAGGGGTGTTTTTGCCAGTTCAAAAAGTTTTTCCTTATTGCTCAATAAACCTTTGAGGGTAGAAGCAAACTTAGGCATCAGAAGTAAAGCATCCGCGAAGCTTATATCAAAATGCAAATCTTGGAGAATTTGGTAGAATTTTTCCATTTGATTTGAAGCTTTATCGCGGAGCTTTTGATCATTCATTCTCGATGGGTAAGGAAGTTTTGTTTTGATGGGAACTTCTTTTGGTTCAACATTCTTCGGTTCAGATGTTTGGACAACCGTAGGTTGGACGTCTTCGGTTCTTCCATTGTGTGGGAAACTAGAAGGGGGGTTGAATAGTTTACCGGTTTAAAAAACTTCTTTTAAAAATATTGTTTTAAAAGTTGGTTATTGGAAACTTTGATTCGAACTCTATATGTAATCAATCAACACCAATATGAACTACACACTAAGCTAAGTAATAATAACAAATAAAAGTAAAGAGTAGAGTTTGAAAGATCAAACCGAGATAGAGGATTTATAGTGGTTCGGCTACGAAGCTCTTCTTCGCCCTACTCCACTCCCCGAGTACCACACTCGAGAGTTTCAAGCACTATGTCAACAACCTCCCTTAAGGCGGAGAAAACCGTACACGTCGCTTA
This sequence comes from Artemisia tridentata subsp. tridentata, assembly GCA_021014915.2. Taxonomy (NCBI): domain Eukaryota; kingdom Viridiplantae; phylum Streptophyta; class Magnoliopsida; order Asterales; family Asteraceae; genus Artemisia; species Artemisia tridentata. The sequence continues at coordinate 339,523,571 of CP139503.1, read as the reverse complement.
TCCTATTTCCGACACTAAGCTAGATGTCGAGTGCTAATCTTAGCTAGCACCAATCTACCAAGGTCCACGTGACCAAACACACAAGCCCAATGGCTTTAAGAGATCACCAAGATCTCAACACGATCACAATGATCAACACTCACTTCACTCTACTCAACTAACACTAACCTAATGACCCTTGATCTTCTTGATTAATCACACAAGCCCAATGGCTTCAAGAGATGTTCACTATCTCTATAGATCACACTTGATCTTCACTCTCACTAACAAAAAGAAAAAATACTTGATGTATGCTAAGATACAACAAGGTTGTAACAAAAGTTACAAAATCCTATCAACTATAACTCTAGTATCTTCTTGATTACTTGAGTTCTTCTCTTGCTAATGAAGAGGGATGACAACACCTTGTATCAACTTGGATACTTGTGTTCTTCTCTTGCTAGTGAAGAGGTATGAAGAGGATCACTTGAAGGATGATTGGATCACTCTTGAAACAAAGAAAAACTAATCTAATTGACCCTAAGAAGTGAAAGGTGTGAGAGGATTCTACTAAGGGATTTTTCTGTGTGTGAAGGGTGCCTAAAACTGTGAAAGGGGTGGGTATTTATAGGCAAAGAAAATCTGAACGTTACAATTCAAAATGGTACGGACGGCTCCACTAAATGACCCACTGCTCCGTTAAATTTAACGGTACCGTGGAGCCGTGGTAGACTAGGACGCTCCAAATTTTGTCTTTTCTGGTGAAAACTTATTTGGGGAAGGTTGGAGCTGATTTTGGGGGGAAAAATAGCTGTTGTGATTTTCAAACTTATTTTTCCATTAAAACATTTCTTAATATTTCAAAAATAATTTGTCATGTGTATTTTTGAAAAAATGTTTTGTCCCATTTAAAATGTGAATTTTCAAAACATGAATTCACTTCTTTGATCACTAGTTCAAGTTGTAACTTTGTTCAAGAGTGATTTGCGTAGAAACGGGATCTTCCGATTAAAAACTTGTTAACGTTAATTTTAACGTAACGTGAGTTCACATTTTGTCATCCTCAAAACGTGAGTTAATCGAAAGATATAAATAACGTTTTTAGAACATTATTTGCATCAACAATCTCCCCCTTTTTGATGATGACAAAATATAAACTCATTTTAGGTTAAAATTAATTTTAACAAGTTTTTAATGAGTTTACTCCCATTTCTCCCCCTTTTTGTCAAATCAAAAAGGTGGTTAAGGCTCCCCCTTGATGTATACTCCCCCTCATTTGGAGAACACAAAGGAATCGAGCAATGGATCGTGCTACAAAACAAAGTTAGACGACAAATATACAATATCTAACAAGTAGCACATTGTGACAAATAACCAATCCCTTAAAAGAAAAACCTCCACATAAAAACATTCATTCATAAAACAAACAAGTGTCATAGTAATGTATGACTACATAGAAAGCACTAGGAAAGATAACACTAAGAAAGATAACAAGAAGCCTAAATTCCTAATGACTAGAGACAAGTTTCATTTCCAAGAGGGGTCCTAAGAGTTTATTGTGGAGGACTTAACAAGCAAGTGTTTAGTTGTTTTGGTTAGGAGGTGGTGGAGATTGGGGCCCCATTTGAGGTGGTGGAGGTGTTAAGAGATGTTCTATAAAGTAGAACATGAAATGAATCTCGTCTCTTAAGAAGTAGATGAGATTACGGTTGTGGAGACAACATAGGCAATTAGCACTATGTAACTCAAAGGGATGTGGTTGTTTGGGTTGTGCCATGATAGGAGATGGTGATTGTGGTAGGGTTGTTGGAGGTGAAATTGGCATGGCATTGTACAATGGGGTGAAGGGAGATGGTGTGTATTCCATTGATGATGTAGTGTAATAGGATGATGAAGATGTTGTGTAGGTAGATGATGTTTTAGATGGTGCATAAGGTGGTGATGGTGAGTATGGAGTGGCTTGGGAAGGTAGTGTCATAGCTTCATCATCTCTTGTGAGATCCACAAAGAGTGGTTTTGAGGGTGGTTTTACGGTTATCCTAGGTTTCTTGGAGATTTGAGAGGTTGAACCATGTGTGGAGGACATGGTGTTTGTGTGATGGGAGGTTGAAGGTGAAGTGCAAGATAAGCTTGCAAGGGTGAGGCCTTATATAGGCAAGTTGGGTGAAATTTGAATTAAAGTTGATCCTATGGTGTAGGAGGGAAATCCTAGGATGAATGTGAGGGTGCAAGGTTTGCAGGTTTGAGGTTAGGGTGATAGGAAAGTAGGAGCATTAGGAAAAATCCGTTATACAGGGTCACGGTTCCATTAAATACCCCACGGTACCGTTAAATTTAACGGTGCCGTCCCTATTTAGTGGTGCCGTGACACTGTTGGCACGAAAATTTCCTTGCAGGCTAGTTTTGGGTAGCTAGGGGGAATTTTCTAGGGAAACTAATTCCTGGAAATGAGAGTGCCTCAACTCACTAGGTACTTATTTTCCTAATATATCCATACAATGCTACATCTAGCACATAAAGATGATCATGCATTATACTTAAAGAATCATAAGCATGCAAGCATAAAGAACAAGATAAGATATCATCCAAATGTCAAATAGAACATTTATGTAAGCATGCTAGATAATTTGAGCATTAATTCTTAATATTATCTATTAGTAATAAACCCTAGTGAGAGATATAAATCTCTTCCTAACTACTTATGACTTGAGCATTCCCCCTTCTTGTCACACTCTCGTCTTGAGTATTTGTCTCATTCTCATGAATAGGATCATCAAAGGGTGCATAGTGGGTGGTGAATTCAGAAGTGAGGATGGTTGAGACATATGACTCGGTTATGGGTTTCATGACAGGTGTGAACAGGGAGTATTGAGGACCATGAAGGTAAGGGTGAAAGGTTATGAAGTGATGATAGAGACGGGTTAGGAACATCCCATAAGGTATCAATTTATTCTTGTTACCATTGAGATGTACAATTCGCTTAGCGAAGAAGTAAGCAAGATTGTAAGGTTGTTGGGTTAAGAGACAGTAAATCACATGAGCACAACACGACGGGAGTTGCTCACGATTTCCTGTGAGACTTAGAACATTTTCTCGCAGGATGACTGCCCAAGAAAGTAGTTCATGACGCACTTCTTCCAAACGAATTTTCGTTGGATGTGGTTGAGGGTGAGTACGGATGATTTTGGTTAGTTCTGTTGGAGAGGGTATGTACGAACAGTACGGACTATTCTCCTCACGATAGTGAAAGAGAGATTCAAGACACCAATCTTCAGTATAGGCACATTGCCCATGATTGGGTATACTAAGGATTTGAGCAAATTGCTCAAGAGTTAGAACGTATTTGAAGTTTTTGACCCAAAACCAAAGTGACAAGGATTGATCCTCGTTACGTACGAGTTCAACTTGTCGAAAGAACTCCAACACAAAGCGAGGACAAATGTACTCGTTAATGTGGAGTAGACAATCGAATCCTATAGCTCTAAAGGAAGTGTTGATGTCCCGGTGGTAAACTAGGGATGGATCAATGACACGGCCTTCATGAAACCGACGGGTTTCAAGATTGACATAGGCACGAATGTGGTTACCGGGTGTAGTGGGTTCACGTGAGATTTCGGGTGTATAGGTATCGGTTAGGAGATGATCAAAATCATATTCATGAGACATTTTTGTGTCCTATAAGACAATAAAAAAAATTTAGAATAAAAACCAGTTGCATACAACACGTGCCTAGTGTGTGCCTAAATGCAGACTATGTGGAGGTGCGGTAATCTCGACTCAAAAGAAAAATAATGAGATTACCCAAACGCTCCTGATTTCACTTTAGCTCAAACAAATATGTCGAAGAGTACATATTGATTATGTAATTCGAATAATATTTGTGAGATCATGAATGCATGAAAAAGTGTTTTTAGTTTGCATCAACAATGCATGAAAAAGAATAATTTCATGATCCTAATTTTGTGAGATTTTAAAATTGATGGAATTGGGTTGTTTTAGTGTTGATGACTTCTAATTTTGAAACATTCCTAGAAAAAGTTGAAAAACCCCAATTCAATTTTCATTAATGAACAAACCCTAGACTCAAAATTAGAAATAAATTAGAATGAGAAAACTTACAAATTATGTTGAAAAGGGTAAAATGATTGAGGATCTTGAAATCAATGTCTTGAATATGATCTTGAAGAGGTGTAATTGAGTTTTGGGTTTTGAGGTTAGGTTATGACAGCAATTGCTGAGGTTGTGAGGGTTTTGAATGAGTAATGTGGGAAAAGGGGACTGAAATACGAAATGTTCCAGATGCACGGTTCCACGGTACCGTTAAATTTAACAGTGCCGTGCCACATTTAGTGGAGCCGTGATCTGCTGGAACTGTTTTCTGTCCCATTTTGATTTTTGATGAATAAGTCTCGCTGTTTTAGTGAGATCTTATGACACAAGGAAAGAATTTGTACCTAACAAATTCTTATGACTAGGGATTCCTAAACTTGACTCGACGAGATACACGGGATGACTTCAAGAGTCATGAGATTTATGGAATATGTTCCATCATTCCTAGACCTAGACGAAGGTAGTTAAAGGATTCTCGTTTGAGAGGTTTGGTTAGTATGTCAGCGATGTTGTCTTGAGAAGGAACTTTCTCAATGGAAATGTTTCCTTTCTGAACATTATCGCGAAGGAAGTGGTGGCGAATTTCAATGTGTTTAGTACGGGAGTCTTGGACAGGGTTTTTGCTCAAGTCAATAGCACCTTTATTGTCGCACATAATGGGAACATCATCTAAGTATATGCTATAGTCGTTAAGGGCTTGTTTCATCCATAGTGCTTGCTGACATGCCTTTCCGGCGCTTACGTACTCGGCTTCGGTAGTGGAGATGGCAAGAGCCGTTTGTTTCTTGGAGAACCAAGAAGTTAGACAACAACCCATGAAGGTACAAATGCCACTCGTGCTTTTTCGATCCACGTAATCTCCCGCATGATCAGAGTCGGCATAGACAACAGTTTCTATACCGGTCCCCTTGGGATAAAATAATCCCAAGTGTATAGTGCCTTTAATGTATCGGAGGATACGTTTAACCGCTTCAAGATGAGAGGTTTTGGGATCCTCTTGGAAGCGAGCACAAAGGCAGACACTAAACATGATGTCGGGCCTACTTGCCGTGAGGTATAGTAAACTACCTATCATACCTCTATACTTAGTGTTATCCACAGACTCACCTTCTTCATCTTTCGTGAGTTTTATTTCCGTGGACATGGGAGTTTTCATGGGCTTAGACTCTTCTAAACTAAACTTCTTAAGCATTTCCTTACTATACTTAGATTGATTAAAGAAGATACCATCTTCCATTTGCTTAATTTGTAGACCAAGGAAGAAATTTAATTCGCCCATCATGCTCATCTCAAACTCGTCATGCATGATTTTAGAGAAATCATTGCACAGTTCTGGACAAGTTGAGCCAAATATAATGTCATCAACATATATTTGAACAATGATGAGATGTGAATCTCGTTTCTTTGTGAAAAGCGTGTTATCTACCACTCCCATGGTATATTCATGTTCAATCAAGAATGCTTTCAGTTTATCATACCAAGCTTTGGGGGCTTGCTTAAGACCATAGAGTGCTTTCTTGAGTTTATAAACATGATTCGGATATTCGAAATCAATGAATCCCGGAGGTTGAGCAACATATACCTCCTCGTTGATATAACCATTAAGGAATGCACTTTTCACGTCCATTTGGTACAATTTAAAGTCTAAGGCACACGCATAGGCAAGGAGTATTCTAATAGATTCTAATTTAGCTACAGGTGCATAGGTTTCATCATAATCTATTCCTTCTTGTTGGTTATAGCCTTGTGCTACCAACCTTGCCTTATTCCTAGTCACGACGCCATTTTCGTCGAGTTTATTCCTAAACACCCACTTAGTTCCTATGATGGTTTGATTCCTAGGAGGAGGTACCAACTCCCAAACTTGGTTGGCGGTGAATTGATTAAGTTCTTCTTGCATGGCAAGTGTCTAACTTTCATCCTTAATCGCTTCACCAACATTCTTAGGTTCTACAGTAGATATAAAACAAAAGAAATTACTTTTATTTTGTGCTTGTGACCTAAGGGTTCTTTGGTTTAGGTTTCCTATGACATTTTCAATAGGATGGTTCTTGGATTCCTTAACATTGACAATTTCGTCAACTTCAACTATTTCATCCTCAATGTCATCATCTAAGGTTTTCTTGCCATTAACCTCAATGACTTGTTCCTCATCTAAGTCATCATCCACCAAGGGTGATGTCTTAGTTAGAGGAGGGCTTTCATCGAATGTCACGTTGAGTGACTCTTCGACTTTCATTGTTTCCTTATTTAGGACAATGTAAGCTTTACTATTTTGGGAGTATCCTAGGAAGACACCTTCGTAAGACTTTGGGTCAAACTTGGTGAGGTAATCTTTAGTGTTTAGTATGAAGCACTTGCTTCCAAACACTCTAAAGTAATCAAGAGTAGGTTTTCTACCTTTCATGATTTCATATGGGGTTTTTCCTAAGATAGGCCTAATTAAAATCCTATTAAGTATGTAAGTTGAGGTGTCCACCGCATTACACCAAAACTTTTGCGGAATTGATTGTTCATTCAACATCGTTCTACTCATTTCTTGTAGAGTACGATTTTTCCGCTCTACTACCCCATTTGATTGTGGAGTGCGTGGAGCTGAGAAATTGTGAGTAATACCATTAGCATCACAATATACTCCAAATTGCACTTCATTATCAAATTCCCGACCATGATCCGTCCTAATGGAAACTATTGTACATCCTAGTTGATTTTGGACTTTCTTACTAAAAACCTCGAATTCCTCAAAGGCTTGAGTCTTATTCTTAAGAAATCTAGTCCAAGTGTACCTAGAGTAGTCATCAACTATTACTAAGGTGTAGTAGTTTCCTCCGTAGCTCCGTACAGCGGATGGACCGAATAAGTCCATATGAAGGAGTTCTAGGCATCTAGAGGTTGAGACTATATTCTTAGCTTTGTGACTAGAATGAGCTTGTTTTCCAACTTTACAAGCGTCACAAAAGTGTTGATCAAACTTAATATTAGGTAGATCTCTAACTAGTTCCTTAGATGCCAATGATTGTATCAGACGCATATTGGCATGACCTAATCTCCTATGCCATAGAGTGGAGTTATCATCTATGGTTGCTAAGCATATCCTATCCTGAGGCTTATTTCCTATTTTCATGACAAATAGGCCATTTCTCCTAACTCCTTTGCCTATAGTTTTACCATCCTTAATGATCTCACTACCCTTTTCAGAGAATATAACTCTACACTTATTATCTACCATTTGACTAATGCTAAGCAAATTAAATCCTAAGTTATCTACATGCTCAACATTTCTAATAGTGAGGGAGTTATGAGTGATCGTACCTTTGCCAATAATGTTGCCCTTAAGTTTGCTACCGAAAGTGACATTACCTCCGTTGTATGCCTTGTATGATGAGAATAGACTTCGGTTGCCCGTCATGTGGTTGGTGCATCCACTATCCTTGACCCATTCGTCAGGCTCCAAGTCGATTCCCAAGCATATCTCATTTGAAGCATGAGCCATTAGAAACATTTCGTTCTTGGGCTTCTTTTCTTCATCATCTCCGCTATCACTCCAGGCGCCTCCTATGAGAGCTCGTTGGTTGTTGAATATCGGTGGCTTGAGACACTCTCCTATGAGATGATTAGGATCTCTGCATCTAAAGCATTTCCTATCATTTGTCCCTTTCTTTTCAACATGGTTCTTTTGTGATGTCTTCTTCTCATCACGAGGTTGCCTAACGAACCTACCTCTTCTCCTAAAGAACTTTTTAAAATCCCTAACCGCTAGTGCATATTCCTCATCTTCACTATTGGAACTCGAACATTCCTCATCACTAGACTCCTTCTTGGCTTTCAATGCTAGAGATCTAACTCTCTCGCCTTTGCCTTTGACTATGTCGGAGTCTTTCTTAATTATCATCTCGTGAACTTTCAAGTTTCCTATAAGTTCATCGAGTGACAATGCCGCCAAGTCCTTTGACTCTTCTATGGCGGTGACCTTTGCTCTCCATTTAGGATGTAGAGCTCTAAGAAACTTCCTAACATAGTTCTTACTAGAGTAACCTTCATCAAGAGCTTTAAGACTAGTGATAATAGTATTAAATCTAGCAAAAGCATTATCTATTGACTCATCCTCCGAAATGGAGAATTGTTCATATTGTTGAACAAGAAGATCTATCTTGTTCTCTTTGACTTGGTTATTACCTTGGTGAGTGACTAACAAAGTTTTCCAAATGTCTTTTGCCGTATTACACATAAAAATTCTTTCAAATTCCTTTTTAGGTAAAGCATTATAAATCATCATTTTAGCCTCATTATTTTTGGCTAATTTCCTTTTAAGTTCATCACTTTGTTTATCATAAGAAACTATTTCATCCTTTTTAGTTTCCGGATTCTTTTGAATAGGTTGAAAGTCACCCTCGATAATAACATGCCAAAGATCAATGTCTTTTGATTTCACATACGTTTCGAATCTTGTTTTCCAATAAATAAAACAGTCGGTTTCGAAAAGTGGTGGTCTTTGCATAGATTGCCCTTCTAGATATTTGTCGGAATCCATTGATCGGTTCAAGCTTTAAAATACAATATACTTTAAAAACTTGACTGACGTGGCTCCTGATACCAATTGTGGGAAACTAGAAGGGGGTTGAATAGTTTACCGGTTTAAAAAACTTCTTTTAAAAATCTTGTTTTAAAAGTTGGTTATTGGAAACTTTGATTCGAACTCTATGTGTAATCAATCAACACCAATATGAACTACACACTAAGCTAAGTAATAATAACAAATAAAAGTAAAGAATAGAGTTTGAAAGATCAAACCGAGACAGATGATTTATAGTGGTTCGGCTACGAAGCTCTTCTTTGCCCTACTCCACTCCCCGAGTACCACACTCGAGAGTTTCAAGCACTATGTCAACAACCTCCCTTAAGGCGGAGAAAACCGTACACGTCGCTTATCCTATTTCCGACACTAAGCTAGATGTCGAGTGCTAATCTTAGCTAGCACCAATCTACCAAGGTCCACGTGACCAAACACACAAGCCCAATGGCTTTAAGAGATCACCAAGATCTCAACACGATCACAATGATCAACACTCACTTCACTCTACTCAACTAACACTAACCTAATGACCCTTGATCTTCTTGATCAATCACACAAGCCCAATGGCTTCAAGAGATGTTCACTATCTCTATAGATCACACTTGATCTTCACTCTCACTAACAAAAAGAAAAAATACTTGATGTATGCTAAGATACAACAAGGTTGTAACAAAAGTTACAAAATCCTATCAACTATAACTCTAGTATCTTCTTGATTACTTGAGTTCTTCTCTTGCTAATGAAGAGGGATGACAACACCTTGTATCAACTTGGATACTTGTGTTCTTCTCTTGCTAGTGAAGAGGTATGAAGAGGATCACTTGAAGGATGATTGGATCACTCTTGAAACAAAGAAAAAACTAATCTAATTGACCCTAAGAAGTGAAAGGTGTGAGAGGATTCTACTAAGGGATTTTTCTGTGTGTGAAGGGTGCCTAAAACTGTGAAAGAGGTGGGTATTTATAGGCAAAGAAAATCTAAACGTTACAATTCAAAATGGTACGGACGGCTCCACTAAATGACCCACGGCTCCGTTAAATTTAACGGTACCGTGGAGCCGTGGTAGACTAGGACGCTCCAAATTTTGTCTTTTCTGGTGAAAACTTATTTGGGGAAGGTTGGAGCTGATTTTGGGGGGAAAAATAGCTGTTGTGATTTTCAAACTTATTTTTCCATTAAAACATTTCTTAATATTTCAAAAATAATTTGTCATGTGTATTTTTGAAAAAATGTTTTGTCCCATTTAAAATGTGAATTTTCAAAACATGAATTCACTTCTTTGATCACTAGTTCAAGTTGTAACTTTGTTCAAGAGTGATTTGCGTAGAAACGGGATCTTCCGATTAAAAACTTGTTAACGTTAATTTTAACGTAACGTGAGTTCACATTTTGTCATCCTCAAAACGTGAGTTAAACGAAAGATATAAATAAAGTTTTTAGAACATTATTTGCATCAACACGTTGTTAGTAGGAAGTTCCGTGTCCTTGGTCTCCTCGGTCTCACGGACGGCTACCTTGGGAGGTAGAGAAGAAGAGGTAGCCGGAGCCGTGGGTCCATCATATGAAACATCACTCCTGGTGGTGATTGCTTTCATATCACCCCTCGGGTTAGCAATCGTATTGCTAGGAAGAGAAGATGTACCCGAGAGTGAGGGTTGGTTCATTTGGAAAAATCCACTCATCATGTGCTTAAGCTCGTTAGTTTGTCGAGAAATCGTCGTATCAATCTCCTTCCGAAAGTCAGTTCTCATATTGTTGATTTGTCCTTGCATGTTTCGTATGCTAGCATCGGTTGCTTTCATATAACTCACAAAGTCGGGAGAAGGTGCAACTTGTGGAGGAGGAGGTTGATAGACTTGTTGCGGTTGAGCTTGATAATTGTTTCCACGATTTTGGTTGAAGCTTTGATTGGTTTGAGGAAAACGGTTTTGGTTGTTTTGAACGGGTGTAAAACCGGGTGGTCCCATTTGGTTGCTAACTCGGTAGTTAACTTCACCTTGAGGTCGGAATCCTTGATTTTGATTGTAGTTTGCGGCTGCTACGGTAGCATTGAAAACTTGGCTATCGGTAGCTTGACAATCATAATAAGGATGGGGACCACCACATATAACATAATTCTCTTGCACCGCTTTGACTTGAGCGGGTTGAGAAGATTGTTTCTTTTGTTCTGAAAGACGGAAAGCTTCGAACATATCTGCAAGCTTGTCGATCTTAGCATCACTGCTAGAAGCTTGGGTACTTACCTTAGAAACAACCGGTTTGTTCCTTGAGGTAGGCACCTTAGATTTGTTCTCGATAATTGACATAATTTCTTTCGGCATTCGACTCAAGATATTGCCACCGGCGGCTGCGTTGAGTGAATCCTGATCTGATTGAGTTAAAGCATTGTAGAACGTATCGATTTGATGCAATTCCGAGAAACCGTGATGTGGGCATTTCCGTAGGAGATCCTTGAATCGTTCCCATGCCTCACCGAAATTCTCATCAAATCGTTGTTGGAAATTTGTGATTTCATTCCTAGCATTGGTCATTTTAGACGGAGGAAAGAAATAGTTCACGAATTTATGGACGAGATCTTCCCAAGTATGGATTGATTGAGGGGGTTCTTTCTCGAGCCAAATTCGGGCCGCCCCCTCGATGGAAAATGGGAATAACATCAATTTGATAGTGTCGTGAGGGACATCCTTATGGTAGTGTGTTGAGGTCAATTTGTTGAACCATCGGATGTGATTGTGAGGATCTTCCCGATCAAAACCATGAAATTGATTTCCCATGACAAGTTGAATTAAACCGGTTTCGAGTTTAAAGTTTGTGTTTCGAATCGGGGGTATAACAATAGCGTCTCCGTATCCCACGGTGGGACATTGGAGTAACTCTTGCATAGTGCGGAGATCGGGAGCTTGCCCTTGGTTGTGATTATCTCCACCCATCGGCGGGTGTTGATCGTGTTGGTCCATTTCCTCAACGGTTGGGAAATTAACACGGTGGTTGTGACGAATGATTCTCTCGGGATTAGAGAGTGGTGAAAGAAGAGGGTTAGAAGAAGAAGAACGGGTGTGCATACACCAAAAATAAAAAGGAAAACCAAATTTGAAAAGAAAATCTTTTTGGATTTTTATATAGGAAAAATTAGAATTATTATATTTTTGGTGATCGTTGATCAACCGAACTCGTTTCTTTCAAAACTACGCGCAGCGTGGCGGAGAAGCAAAGGTCCGCTCGTAAGCTGATTAAAAACCCGCCTCTTTCGGTCTGCAATTTAATGTCAAGACCATCCTTAAACCCCGTGTATAGGTTGTAGTAAAGAAATAATCCGAGAAACGTTTAACTTCACGATCTCTTTTGTTGTTATTCGGAATGGTTTACAACACTTTTGAAGAAAAGTTAGGATTTATTTTATTTTTGTATTTTTGAAAACACTTTAGGAAAAGTGTTTTATTTTTATTTTTTTTTAATTTTTATTTTTTATAAAAACAAAGAACTTCCGAGGAAGGGTCTTCAAAACACGTATCGAAAAACAAAATCACAAATTCTCGTCAACCTTCCCCGGCAGCGGCGCCAAAAAGTTGATTTAGTCGAATTATAGTCCAAGGAATTGCACAAGAAATATGCAAAACCCGAGTCGTTTGTCCCGACGAAGATTGAATGGAATATGTGATTCGGGATCGTGATTCGTGAAGTGAATGTGAATAAGAGTGATTTTGATTTGGGTTTTTATACTACAAATAATGAAATAACAAACAACAATAACTAATTAAACTAAAGGAAAAATTAAGCTAAGCATACGAACCTAAAAACGGAAATTAAATTTTAAAACGTACGCGACGATTTATAAAAACGTAATTAAAAGTGAATTTTTAAATTCTAAATCCTAAATTTATGAAAATAATTTTCATAAACTCTAAATTTTAAAAGAAAATTTTAGAAAAAAGAAATTTATTTTTTTGAATTTTTATTGATTTTTTATGAATTAAAAACTAAAGAAACTAATTAAATCAATTAAAAATAGTAAAAGGTTTTGGAAAAATATGAAAATTTGCAGATAAATCTAAAATTATATTTAAAAGCTAGAAAAAATAAAATCAGAGCTTTTCTAGACCTAAATAAGCTGTATGACTAAATAAGCAGTTTTGGAATAAGCAAAACAGTTCCAAAAATTATCAAAAGCTCAATACTGGATGAGCACACTATTTTAAGCTTAAAAAAACTTTAAAAGTCCAGATAAGCTCACAGAATAATCTAAAAAGCAGAATAGCAGTTGCAATGTAAGGTAGTAGCAGTCACCAAACACCCAATTTGCAGCTTAATAATAAGCTAGGTCAGAGCTTATTGGGAGAATTCAAAGGAAGAAGCTAAAAGCTCATATATCAGACTACTTAGTTTCCAAATATGCCCAAAATATAACCACAATTGCTAGTCCAAATCAACTCAATAACAGATGGATTAAGGAACAATATTGAAATGTGCAGACTGAGCAGTTTGGAGGGCTATTTGCAGACACAATAAGCTGTTGAATAAGCTTATAAAGTGAGATCTAAACTTAGATTCCTCTAACCTCTACTACTAGCTACTGATAAAATCAATTTTCAAGCTAAGTACTCAGGGAAATAAGCAGATTAGACACAAACAATAAGCTGAGAAAAACACCCTCATGTGCAGGTCTGCAGCTGCTGATGTAGCAGATGACCAATTTTGGCCTAAACTCTTCCAAATTTTAATGAAATTGAACAAACTTTTGAATTATCTCTTTAACCACTAAGTTGCACCTAAAAACACCAAATCTTAGATCTGAAAAGCTTAAGCTTATACTGAGCTTAATGAGAGCAGTTGTGGAATAATAGCTTCACTTAATAAACTCAAATCCTAGAAATACTTCAAAATAGCCTTTCACCTTTCACTAATAGATTATCTAACCTTAATAAATCTCAACCAAACTGAAGCAAAAGGTCAATGAACAGTAAACTGTCTGATATACCCCTAACAGCTACTTATCCAAACACCCCTAAACTAAATTGAAAAAGCAAGTTTACACTAGAATTCTTCTATTTAAGCTATTTTTACTCTAAACTATGATCAACTTTGCTAATTGTAATCTAGAAAAGAAGAAACAAAGGATTAATAAGCAGTAATCAAGGCTTAACACAAAATAAGTAAATAATGAGCTAGTATGAGACTTTGAAACTCACAAGTGTTCCTGCTGAACTGGAATGATCTCAGAAGCTACAAACAACCCAGGCTTAACTAATTAAGCAAGAAATTACCTAATAAGCACCTCAGAATCAGCTTATCACCTCCATTAGCTTATTTGACTGCTACTTTGACTTTCTGTTGACTTTTTGGTATTTTGAGATTCAAAACTGTTTTGATCTAACCAAAAGCTTACAATGAGCTATAGAGCTTATATAAGCTTATACAAATGGTAAAACAGCTTATTGAAGCTGGAGTTTTGATTATTTTTGTATTTTTTTTTTGTGTTTTTTCAATATTTTTTTTGACTTTTTGAAATAAGATAAACAACTTTGAGAAAGGAAAATTAAGATAAGCTAGAGATGATAAGAATAAGCTACTGATAAGTATAATAAGCTGATAACAGAATAACAAATGAAAAAGAGCAGTAATCAAAATAGGACTAAAATTGAACTTTCATTAATAAAAAAAACTTCAAAGTTACAAGAGAATTTTAAAAACTATAAAGCATAAACTAATTTAACAGAGTAACACTACAATTAAAAACTACTCCCAAACACTGAAAATCAAGGCCCTATTTATAGCCGAGGGATGAACCTTCTAGCCCTTTGCCATGTCACTGATCCGAGGCTCATTTGTGCTTCTTTGATTCATCAATAGCCCTTGGATCATCACTTGATCATCACTCAATCAATCACGACCCTTGGATCAAATTTGGTGAGGTGTTCGGTCCAATAGCATGCTGCCACGTAGCCATTCGTGCGTTCTCTGCTCTTCTCTGACACTCTGATTCTTCTAGAAGCCCAATGATTTGTCCATTATACCCTTAATTGCTGTGATTTTTGGACAAGGTAATTTCTAGGGTTCTTATGCACAGTGAAATTTTTGGGTAAAAAAATATTTGGGGCGCGGGGTTTTGTTTATTTAATCGTTTGTTTGACCTGGGATGTGTTGACCGGGTTTAGGGATTAGATTTGGGTTGGTTCTCGGGTTATAATAAAAGGGTAGTGGGCTTGTGGGACTTCCTTTGGGCTAGGTTAATATGTTGGATTGGGTTTTTATGTACTAGGAGCCGGATGTAGTTATTGTATTAAGTTTTTGGATTTAGCAAATAAAGTACAAGGACCAAAGATGTAAAATCTAAAACTTCAGGGACTGATTTTGCCACTTCTCCAAAATAAATCCAAGGGCATATCTTGACAAATGATGATTCTTTGAGGACTTGATTGACATAAAACTTCCCGGCATCGGCTGTAAATATCTTTTCCATATCTCGTGCTTGTTTTCCCGGTTTTTGCGTGTCTTTTGTCCAAATTTGCAATATCCATCCCTGCACAATCAAAAACACAATATCTTTTGGCAATTTGGTTAGTTTTTGGTCTTTTTGGGTCCGGTTTTGGTCAAGAAAAGGTATGTGAATAAGCAAATACCAGTAGTTCCTACTGCTAGGCAAGCAGTTTCTACTGCTAAACCATTTATGACTGTTTACCGAAAACAAACAGTTAAAGGTGCAAAAACAACTTACAATCATGCATCAACAACTGTTAAAAGGCCCATTCAAACAAAAGCAGTGGTCCAAAAACAAGTTTGGAAACCAAAGGGAACAACTGCAAAACTAGCAGTTTCTACTGCTAGGCAAGCAGTTCATACTGCTGCTAGGGAAAACAGGGCAAATGCTGTTAAGGCCTTAGCATGTTGGGTTTGGAGACAAACTAAATCCAATGGTGCATCAACCATTCTTAAGAGATTAAATTACATTGATGCACGAGGCAGATCCAAGTCAGTAATGGCTTGGGTCCCCAAAAGAAACTAATATTCCTCATTTCTGTGCAGGAACATTCAACTGATAAACAAGAGGATCAAGGATACTCAGATAGTAGATGTTCAAGGCACATGATTGGCAACATGTCTTATCTCTCAGATTTTCAATCAATAAATAGAGGATATGTTAGCTTTGGAGGAGGTATTGGTGGCAAAATTTTCGGTAAAAGTACAATTAAAACTGGAAATTTAGATTTTGAAGATGTGTACTATGTGCAAGAGCTTAAGTATAATCTTTTTAGTGTCTCACAAATGTGTGACAAAAAGAACAAGGTTCTTTTTACTGACACTGAATGTCTTGTACTTTCTTCTGATTTTAAGATGCCTGATGAAAGTCAAGTACTTCTTAAAATTCCAAGAAAGCGCAACATGTACAGTGTTGATATGAAGAACATTATCCCTAAAAAGGCTCTTACTTGTCTTATTACAAAGGCCACATTAGATGAATCAATGACATGGCATAGGAGGCTTGGTCACGTTAATTTCAAAACCATAAATCAAATTGTTAAGAATGGTTTGGTAAGAGGTTTACCTCAAAAACGATTTGAAAATGACCAAACATGCATTGCTTGTCTTAAAGGCAAACAACACAAAGCCACTTGTAAGCCCAAAATTTTTAACTCTATTGATCAATCATTGTTTATGCTGCATATGGCCTTATTTGGACCTACTTCTGTTAGTAGTATGATGCATAAAAGATATTATCTAGTTGTTATTGATGACTATAGTAGATTTACATGGGTTTTCTATTTAGGTTCTAAAGATGAGACTTCTAGCATCCTTAAGACATTCATTACACAGATAGAAAACCATGTAGACAATAAAGTAAAAGTCATTAGATGTGATAATGGGACAGAGTTTAAGAATAGAGTTATGAATGACTTCTGCAAGGAAAAAGGTATTAGGAGAGAGTTTAGTGTAGCCAGAACTCCTTAGCAAAATGGAGTAGCTGAAAGGAGAAATAGGACACTCATAGAAGCTGCTAGAACCATGTTAGCCGACTCTAAGTTGCCTATCACTTTTTGGGCTGAAGCACTTAATACTGCTTGCTATGTCCACAATAGGGTTTTGGTTGTCAAATCTCACAATAAGACATCATATGAGCTTTTTAGAGGTAGAACTCCTGCAATAGGATTTCTTAGACCTTTTGGATGTCATGTGACAATTCTGAATACCTTAGACCATCTAGGAAAGTTTGATGGTAAAGCAGATGAAGGATTCTTAGTTGGATATTCTCTTAATAGCAAAGCTTTTAGAGTCTACAACTCAAGAACTAGAAGAGTAGAGGAAAACCTGCATGTGGAATTTTTAGAGAACAAATCCAATGTAGCAGGTGAAGGTCCCAAATGGCTATTTGATCTTGAGTCACTAACCAAATCAATGAATTATGTGCCTGTTGTTGCAGAAAGTAATGATTTTTCAGGTTCATAGACAACAAATGAGGCAGGGTTAGAAAAGGAGATAGATCAAGATTATCTGATGATGCCAATATGGACCAGTGTGGCTTCAACTTCAACAAATGATGAACCTTCTTCTGATGATGCTAAAGAAGGGATTGAAGATGAAAACAAGGAAGATGGAACAAAGGAACAAGAGAATGTTTCTACTAATGATAGTACTGCTGAGACAGAGCATTCTACTGCTAGGCTTAATTTTTCTACTGCTGAGCCAAATGTTTCTACTGCTGGCCCTTCAGAACTAAATAAAGCAGAATTCTCAGAAGATGCGGTGGATTTCAACAATCTCCCACCTGACTATCATGTTCCTACTACTCCACACACAAGGATTCACAAAGTCCACTCCCTGGACAATGTGATTGGAGATGTACAATCAGGGGTGAAGACAAGGCAACAACTGATGTCTTCAGACCAACAAGGGATACTTGATGCCCTTTATGCTTCAAAGCAGCATGAGTTTGCTAACTCTTGCTTGTTTGTATGTTTTCTATCACAAGCAAAACCAAAGAATGTTCTTAAAGCCCTAGATGATTCAAGATGGGTAGAAGCTATGCAAGAGGAGCTTCTTCAGTTTAAGATTCAGAAGGTATGGGTGCTAGTTGATTTACCCAAGGGTGTAAGGGTAATTGGCACTAGATGGGTTTTCAGAAATAAAAGGGATGAAAGGGGCATAGTGATTAGGAATAAGGCTAGATTAGTAGCTCAAGGGTACACACAAGAAGAAGGGATAGACTATGAAGAGGTTTTTGCTCCAGTAGCAAGGATTGAAGCCATTAGGTTATTTTTGGCTTATGCTTCATTTATGGGCTTCACAGTTTATCAAATGGATGTCAAGAGTGCTTTCATATATGGTACTATTGAAGAAGAGGTATATGTCTCACAACCTCCAGGGTTTACTGACCCAGACCATCCAGACAAAGTGTACAAGGTAGTTAAGGCTCTTTATGGCCTTCATCAGGCACCAAGAGCATGGTATGAAACACTGGCTTCCTACTTAATAGAAAATGGATTTCAAGGAGGCAAGATTGATCAGACATTATTCATCAAGAAGCAAAAGAATGATCTTTTGCTAGTACAGGTGTATGTGGATGATATCATCTTTGGATCTACAAGGAAGGAGATGTGTTTAGAGTTTCAGAAACTTATGCATCATAAGTTTCAGATGAGTTCCATGGGGGAACTTACATTCTTTTTGGGTCTGCAAGTTAAGCAATCAAGTGAAGGCATATTTATCAGCCAAGATAAATATGTTGCAGAGATTCTTAGAAAATTTCAATTTGCTGATTCAAAAGTGGCAAGCACACCAATGGACTTTGAGAAGCCACTTCTTAAAGATTTAGAAGGAGAAAATGTAGATGTACACACATAAAAATCTATGATAGGCTCTTTGATGTATCTCACATCATCAAGACCTGATATCATGTTCTCTATTTGTGCTTGTGCAAGATTTCAAGTAACTCCAAAGGTTTCTCACCTCACAGCTGTCAAGAGGATTTTTAGATATCTCAAGGGTCAACCTAGGTTGGGTCTATGGTATTCTATGGAATCACCTTTTAACTTGGTAGCATTTTCAGATAGTGATTATGCAGGTGCAAGCTTGGACAGAAAGTCAACAACTGGAGGATGTCAATTCCTTGGGTGTAGACTTATCTCATGGCAGTGTAAGAAGCAAACAATTGTGGCTACTTCAACAACTGAAGCTGAATATGTAGCTGCTGCAAGTTGCTGTGGTCAAGTACTTTGGCTTCAAAATCAGTTACTTGATTATGGGTACAATTTCATGAACACTGTCATACATATTGATAATAGTAGTACAATTTGCATAATTAAAAACCCATTACAACATTCTAAAAAAAAAAACACATAGAAATTAGACATCATTTTATTAGAGACTGCAATGAGAAAAAGTTGATTCAAAATTTTAAAATTGATTCTGATCACAACTTTGCAGATCTTCTTACAAAAGCTTTTGATGTTGGAAGGTTTCAATACTTGGTAGCAAGTATTGGAATGCTTAATCCTCAATGATTTTAAACTCTGTGTTATTGTATATAAATTTTTGTTTGTACTGCTAGCTTTGTAAATTGGTACTGTTATTGGAAAGTTTGTACTGCTAGTACAAATTTTGATTGCTCAGTTCATACTGTTAGTCATATATTGATACTGCTATAAGACAAATGCTCTGCATTTTGTTTCTTGGTTTTGGACTAACATTTTCAGGTATGAACATTGAGCATAAAAGAAGTTTCAAGTGAAATGGTAGCAGCAGAATGATTATCTTAGTTGCTGACATAATAGGTTTCTGATGGACTGAGTTTGGGAATTCGTTAACAAAGGTTTACACCTAAGTTAATTGATTCTTTAAAACTTCTTTCTTGAAAGCTGATTATGATGTTGCACATTGACTTGATGGCTCAGTTGGTCAGATAGTAACTGACACAACTCACTTTCTATCATTTTATACTTTAATTAGTATAATGAGCAAGTCTAAGGACATCTGATAGAAAGAACAGCTAGCAAAAGTGAATCTAACACTTGTGTTAGAGGCAACAATTGCTATGAGCTGGAAACCCTGTCAAGAAAGCCTTTTGAATAGGTTTATCTTTACACAGGCAGTTATTTATAACTGAAAACATTGGTTCTCACACAACCAGAGGTTACTTTAAACCGAATTCTTGATTAAGTGTCTGTTATACACTTAATCCCTTCAAAATGGTTGTAAGCAGTATGATTTTTCATCATAAAATCATATTCATACTGCTAAGTCAAAAGTTTCTTTAAAAGGATTTTCAAAGTGGCTCAGAATAACCATCAAATGATGGATAATGAGTCAATGCCCCATGAATCACCTCTCATAGCAGTTAACACACCTAGAAGTGATGAGGGCAGCACATAAACTCTTAAGGAATTGATGGCTTCATGTACAACATTGTCTGAAAACATGTTCTAATTGGTAGATCAGATGATGGTGAGAGATCTTCCAAACAGGGGAGGCAATGATAAATCTCAGGGGAGGATATATTTTGGTACATGGTGAGAGATCTTCCAATCTTAGGGGAGGAAGATTATCCAATAAGGGAAGAAAAGATTGTGGTTGTGTATGCTCAGAATCAGGGGAGGAAACTCAAATTGATCAAGTTAAAGAAAAGACAAGAGCATACAAGATGATGATGTCAGCTTTTTGAGAAGCTAACATGTCTTATTATTCAACAAATAATAAGAACAAGTATTCAGTTGATGAAAACTGGGAATAATCTTTTTCAGTTGATGGATACTGGGAATAAGCTCTTCAAATGAAGAAAGTTCAAATGAAGATTCTGGAGTATTATATATATTCAGAAGGGATGAATCATTCAAATGGAGAAAGTTCTATCTAGGAGCTTTCAGTTTCAATTTCAGTTCACTACGTTTGTTCATCACTTGCAAAGGCATTCTGAAAGATGTTTTGACTTCTTGGAACAAGCATCCAAGATACACAGCACCATTGCCTCTTATAATTCCTCCATCCAAGGAAATTGCACCACCTTTTATTCAAAGTACTGCTATTGTTCAAGACAAAGAAAGATGATGTTATTGCTGAAAAAGATTCATAGAAGGTAGATGAGTTAGACAGAAAGATACCTAATCTTGAAGAAAGCTCAGATCAAGAGTCTGACTATGAAGTGTTTGAAAGATCCTCACAATCAGAATTTAATTCAGAAGAAACATGTTGATTAGGGAAATCACATGTTTAGGGGAGGATTGTTGGGAATTAAATGTTCTGAAGATTAGTATTAGGAATTAAACGTTCACAAGGTTAGTTCTGCTCAAAGAAATATACTAAGTGTCATTCTACTGCTAGTGTATTTCATTCTACTGCTAGTGTTAGAGATTCTGCTGCCACAAGCATTCTACTGCTAGTACATCAGATACTGCTGTTAAAGAGATAAGTGTTGCATATACTACTGCTGGTTGGATAAGTATAAAAAGATATTTGTATATAAAAGTCAAGTATATACGGTAGATAATATCTTTGATTTGTAGCCAGTCAAACAAGTTGTAAACATAGATACATGTTGTATCTTATCTACTGACACACTCAACACATGCAAAGCAAGTAGCTCGACAAGACTTATCATTTATTGTAAAGATCTTCTTTGGACTATAAAGGGAAGATCTTAGACTAGATATTAAGTGTGACTAACCAAGTGCTTAATTCATATGCTTATAATATCTGTCAAGAACAAAGAACACAACTTATCATAGAAATCATAAGTCATAGAAACATATAGATTCAAGGTTTGTAACCCTAGTGATAGTGAAGATCACTCGTATTATTATCTTAATAATATTGAATCGTTTGGTGTTAACATTGTGTGTTCATTTTTCATTCTCAAGCATTACTTTCCATTTTCAATAACCAAATAACCTTCTAAGTGTGGTTAAGTAGATTCCGCATACTTAACCATATTAACTCAAAGTATCACATACACAAAGTTACAAAGGACTAATATCCTACATAGTGTATTATAATCCCTCTCAGTAAGATTTTTCAGCAAGAATTGATTGTTTAGGCATACCAAAGGTTTTGAAAAAGTTTGACCCGAAGAATTGTAATTCATCATAAATAATTATTTTAGAAAAACATCACTACTAGTTTATGATGGTTATAAAAACTTTGTAAAGAACGGCCCTTGAAATTGAAAGCATCAAAGAAGGTGGTATAGTCGGGTAGGTATGTCTACACAATGTTAAGTGCTTAAGGATAGAGTTCAGTTTCCAATGTTTGGCGGTGTTTGATGATGAATATCAAGCAAGTTTCATAAGTGTAAGTATTCAACTTACTGGTTAGCACTAAGACGTGTCATGACTTAAGTTGTTATACTAGTGGCCTGAAAAGGATAGTTCAACTGGATGTTATGACGAGAGATGTTTACCTGGTTTACAAGTGGAGGTTGAGCATTAATAGTTGTTTGGTATGTGAAGATCTCTTGGTATCTTGGTGTGGGAGTGGGTCATATAAAATGAATCTTTGAGTGTGAGTTGTCTAGATCTCCCAGAGGGCACAATGTCATAAGAGTGATTGTAATTCGATGATTTGATGATGGAACAGTGTCGAGGTATGGTATATTGTCATTTATTGTTTCAAGAAAAAGTGCTTGATTCACTCAAGGGTTTTGTCTAGCGAGAAATGGAAAGTCATTCCTTGAACGGCTAGTGATGAACCCCGATTCATCGATAAGGAGCGGGGTGAAGGCGATTGTGATGTGGTAAGGTTGTGATGGATAGGCGTTGTGCAATAAAGCGGAGGTTGCTATACGAAGAGTTTATTTACTTACACAAAAAGTTTGCAACACCCGAAGATTTAACAAGAAACCACATCAAACAAAACTCTAGTGTAACTACTCTCAGTATTGCAAAATTCAACTCTGAGTCGGACATAGGTGATCAGGCTATGTCCCACTGTCCCTGGTAGAATATTGGTGATCAGTCTATATTCCATCGAGGTTCAATTAATTTTGAAATGCTCATCTCAGTTATACTAGTAATATGTCCCAATGCTTTTAAAAGTTGTTTTGAAAGGCTAAGACGAGTGACCAAACTCGAGGTCTAATTATGAGATTACGTAAGGAAGAGGCGTAATGTTGTGACAAGTACGATACGTAAGCATAATTATATGGAAGATACTTATAGTAAATAGCGAAAACAAGTGGATATAAATCATCCAACAGTAAGACACACATCTCATCAATTATATTAGCAATCAAAATCACAAATGAGGCATCAGCTTGGCAGGCAGGCATGTGGCGGTTCATAGGGTTAAGTTTTCGTAAAAGTAGTTATAGTCTAGGTTTTAAAAATACCCAGTTCTTTATAACCAAGGCTTTGATACCAATCTGTAACACCCCCAAAAGTGGGTCACAACGGAAGATGATGTCACTGGGGTGTTACTAAATTGGATCACAATGCAAAGTAAAGAGAACGGATTTACCTTATCCATTTAGAAAAATAGTTACATTGTCATTGTAAATAAGTTTATAACATTTAATTTGATGCGGAAATAGGGCCCATATCAGTAAACAAGTGGTCCCAAATATATCAGAGTAGTCTATGACCGTGCCAATGCCAAACGCCTCCAACATTAGGTTGTGCTGTAGTAAGGATCAACATCTGAGAATACATGCTAAAAGGGTCAGCATAAAGCTGGTGAGTTCATAGGTTGAAGTAAACAACAAGTTATGTATGGACCACAAGATTTCAACGACAACGTATTCGAAATATGTTCATGAAAAGTATTACTGTTGCACTAAGCTCATGAAACCGAAGTGTTAGGAAATTAAGCTATAGCAGTTAGTACGGTTGAAAAGAAAGTTAGTACTGCTGATGAGTTTTGAAGACAAGAACAGTTAGTACTGTTGATTGAAGAAGTTTGTACTGTTTATGATTTCGTATAAGATATATACAAGTGAAGGAAAAACCGTGTGAAGATAATTATAGAAAAGATTTAATGTATATCTTATAATGTTAGACTTATATGATTGGGTTGATAGTTATCTTGTAAAGGAATCCTTAGTCTATAAAAGGATTGCCTAGGTTAAAGTTTACGAATGAATGTGTGCGTATTGTTTTGTTAAGATTCAAGGTTGTAAACCCTAGTGATAGGAGATCACTCGTATTATTTATTAATAATATTGAATCGTTGAAGTTGAAGTATATTGTGTTCATTGTTCATTCTTTGTTGATTCGTTAATACAAAACACAAACAAACAAATCTTCTAAGTGCTAGCTAGTAAATTCCGTGTGCTAGACTAGACATCATTCAAAGTATTAATCTAACACAAGGAGTGTGTGTAGATCCGGTCAAGTGGTATCAGAGACAGGTTACTAATACTTTGGTTTAGAAGATCCAGACGAATTTGTTCAAGAAAATATGGACATGGAGACAACAACAAGTCAGACTAATATTGCTGCTAAGCTTCCAATGCTTAAACCCAATGAGTTCGATATGTGGCGATTAAGAATTGAGCAGTTCTTCCAAGTTCAAGATTATTCTCTCTGGGAGATTATTGAGAATGGGAATTCGTACAAACCTGCAACTACAACAACCGTTGTTGAGGGTGTCACTGAAACTAAGTTGCAAACTAAGCCAACCACTACTGAAGAGAAGGCACAGCACAAGAATGTTGTTAAGGCGAGAAGTTTGCTTCTGATGACTATTCCCAATGATCAGTTGTTAAATTTTAGCAAGTTTAAGTGTGCTAAAACCCTTTTTGAAGCTATTGTTGCAAGATATGGTGGGAACGAAGCCACCAAGAAATCTCAGAAGACCCTTCTCAAGCAACAGTTTGAGAATTTTTCAGCAACAAGCAACGAGTCACTAGATCATATGTTTAATAGACTTCAAAAACTAGTGAGTCAATTGGCTGTTCTTGGAATTGAGATGCCTCAGGAAGATCTCAACTCCAAATTTTTGAGAAGTCTACCAGCTGAATGGGCTATGCATGTGGTTGTATGGAAAAACAAGCCTGATATAGATTCCATGAGCTTAATGGATCTCTATAGCAACTTCAAGATAGTTGAACATGATATTAAGAAGTCTGCTGGATCAAGCTCAAGCTCAAGCTCAGGGAATTTGGCCTTTGTATCAACTCCCAGTACCTCAAGTCCAGATGAAGAAGTTCAAGTGACTGGAGCAGTTGGTACTGCTAGTTCCAATATTGGTACTGCTAGCACTTCAAGCAGTACTAGTGAACTCTTGGATGAGAATACTTATTGTGCTTTCTTGACTACTCAGCACAATGGAAGTATGTTGACCCATTCAGATCTTCAAGAGATTGATGAAGATGATATTGAAGAGATGGATATCAAGTGGCAGCTCTCTCTTCTCAGCTTGAGAGCTAGGAGATTCTTGAAGAAGACTGGCAAGAAGATTGTCATAAACAGCAATGATGTTGCAGGGTATGACAAGTCCAAGATCGAGTGTTTCAATTGCCACAAGAAAGGTCATTATTCAAGGGAGTGTAGATTGCCAAGCCAACAAGATGCAAAGAGCAGAGGATATGGAAGCAAGTCAAGGGTTGTGGAGGTTACTGATTCAAGCTCAAAAGCCATGGTTGCCATTGATGGCTTAGGGTTTGACTGGAGCTACATTGCAGAGGAGGAAGCAGAAGCATCTACAGAGATTGCTCTCATGGCATTTTCAGACTCTGAGGTACAAGTTTCTAAATGTTCTAAATCTTGTGAAGCTTTAAAATATCTAGAAACACTTAAGAAAAGATATGAGGATCAAAGAAAAGAGCTAACCGAAACTGCTTTTTAACTTAGCAAATCATAAGAGGGCTTTAGCTGTGTTAGAAGAATAAATTGTTCATTATAAAAGTAATGAGTCAAAGTTTTGTGATGATATGATTATTGTTAAGAGAGACTTAATGTTTAGAGAGAATGAAATTAGTGTGTTGAAACATGAGCTAGAACAGGTTAAGAAAGCAAAGGAGAACATTCAAATGACTATTAACACACTAGAATTTGCAACTCAGGGTGTTAGTAAGATTGTTGAGTGTCAGATCCTAAATAAAGCTAAGTCAGGCCTAGGTTATAAGTCAGTTCCACCTCCCTATAGAGGAATTCCAACACCCCCAAGCATAGACTTAGAACACACAGGACTACCTGAATTTCAACTACCTGAGCTTAAATATGGTCCTCAACCTAAAAAGAATGTAATTGATAGACCTGTGTATGAAAGTGCAAGTGATGCCTCATTTTCTGAGGATAAGATGTCCTCAGCTAAGGACTCAGATGCTCCAACCATTGAGGAATGGACTTCTGATGATGAGGATAATCAGGCTGTGGTTAAACCTGTTAGTGCTAAAGTGGAGGAACCAAAAGTTCCAAAGATGGTTAAACCTGAAACTGTTAGGCTTAGATCAAATGCCAAATCTTTTAGACCAACAGTTAGGTATGCAGAAATGTATAGAACCACAAACAAGCCAAGAGGTAACCAAAGGAATTGGAATGACCTCAAATCTCACCAATTAGGGGATGATTTTGTCTGCTATAGGAAAGCTTGTTACTCATGTGGTAGTTTTGACCATCTTGCAGCCTTTTGTGATAAATGGGTAAATAGGTATTCAAGTCCTAGGGTGAACACTGTTAGACCTCCCACTCACCCAACAAACACTAGAATGATACCTAGATCAGTTCTTTTAAGGTCTGGACCCAAAGCAGTTCATACTGCTAGACCAGCAGTTCAGACTGTCAGACCTGTTAACCCAAGGGCAACAGTTCAAGGTGAAAAACCAGTTTTTAAACCAGCACCAAAAACTGTTCATATACCCTTTCATCACAAAGCAGTTGTAACAACCCAAGTTTGGAAACCCAAGGTAACAACTACCAAGCCAGCAGTTCCAACTGCTAGTAGAGTAATTGGTACTGGTGTTAATAAAAACACTGCTAAGGGAAATATGGGAAATGGTGTGAATGCATCAGCATGTTGGGTTTGGAGACCCATCAAACCCAATGGTGCTAAAATTGTTTTGAAAAGAATGAATTATGTTGATGCAAGAGGAAAGCCTAAGTCTGTTTTGGCTTGGGTTCCACAAGGAAATTAATTTTTCTTTTTGAGTGCAATGTTAGTCATATACTTTTATATTGTGAGACAAGTTCTTTGTGGCTTGTTTCTTTGTTTTTGGACTAACACTTGCAGGTTATGAATGAAAAGCATCAAGGATTTAAATGCTATATGTTTTGGACTGTAATGGTGATTTGGAGCTGAGTGTGTGATCTTTGCACACAACAAATGGTAATTGGTTCACCATGTCTAACCCACATAAGAACCAACTAGTCCAGAGCAAACGGTATCTGGTAAAGACTAATCAAATCCGTTGATGGTTGACAATTTACCAAAAATTGTATGGTTATCAGCTCACCATATCTAACTGTGAAGAGTTGGCTAGTCCAAAGCAAACGGCTATTGGTAAAGACATATCAAATCCGTTGATAGCTGATAGTTTGCTAAAAACTATGTTTGAGCCATGGTATTTTAAAATCCTTTTCAAAAAGTTCATACAGCTCAACAAAATTTTTCCAACAGTTGGTACGGTTAGTACAAAGTTAGTAAGGCTCAACTAGTCGTTGTAAAAATCTGTCAGTAATTAATTTTATAGCCGTTGGGGTAAAACCGTTATATTTAAGGTATTTATAGGGATTTTTCTAGAAGATAATTATCTTTTTACCATAAATTCATTTATTCTATTTCTAAAGATAATTTATCTCATACGCTTATTTCGCAAAACCCTAAACAGTACCTATAAACCCCAATAGACTACATAAAACCTCAATTCCAATTTAAACGATCATCGTATTGCTATAATCTTTCATTATTCATCACTAAAAATGGCTGGATTGGAATTTGTTAAGCGTCATAATCAGGTTGCGTTTCTTGAGAAAACAGAGGAAGGAGATGGACCAAAGTTTTATGAGATTGTGGACTTTCTCAACCACTCTCACATAAGGTATGCTCTAACTATTTCTCCTACTCTTTATGTCTCTCACATCACACAGTTCTGGCAGAATGCTACTGTCTTGACTAGTGAAGATGGAGACTTAGAAATTCATTTTGAAGTGGATGGTGTATCTTTTGTTGTTACCGAGTCTATAATTAGGAGACATCTTAAATTAAAAGACTCAGATGGTATTAACACTATGCACAACATTGAAATATGGGAAGAACTTACCAAAATGGGGTATGATACATCTGAACACAAATTAACTTTTCAAAAAGGATGTTTCTCACATCAATGGAGATTTTTGATACATACCCTTTTACATTGTTTAAATCCTAAAAAGACTGCTTGGGAGCAGTTCAGTAGCAATATTGCTATTGCTCTCATTTGTTTGTCTACAAACAGGGTTTTTAACTTTTCAAAATTTATTTTTGAGGGTATGGAATCTAATGTTAAAAGCAAAACAAAGTTTCTAATGTATCCTAGGTTTGTTCAAACACTTTTGAATAAAAAGACATACCTGCTTACAAAACCAACAGAAATTTTTGCTACTCCTAGCCTTCAATCAAAAGTTTTTCAAAATATGGCTATGGCTAGTAGGCTTTTTCAAGGGGAACCAGTTCCATTGTTTCCTCAAATGCTTCAAACTGAGTTGGGTGAAGGTTCAGCAGTTCCAACTGATCCCCATCACACATCCACTCAAGTACTTGAAAGAACCCAACCATCTCAATTGTGCATCACTTATAGGAGAAGAGAAACACCCAGAGTGATTCCTAGATCCTTTCCCCATGATTCACCTCTCCTAGCAGGTCACACAGCTAGAAGTGATGAGGGTAGTTCTAACCAAAATGCATTGATGGAATTATGTACCAAGCTAGTTGCCAAAGTTGAAAGTTTGGAGACAGATCTTGCAAGAACCAAGGAAGAGCTTAAAATCCACAAGGAGAATTCTACTAAAGATTTTAACAGGTTATCTTTAAAGGTGAAAAAGCTGAAAGATCAACTCAAGCAGAAAAGGGCAAGAATGGTATTGGATGATGATTCTTCTAGTGATGACTCCGATGATTCAGATGATGCTGATGGTGGAAATTCTTCCAAACAGGGGAGGAAATTTGGTAAAGACAAGGATGGATCAAGTTCTCAAGGGAGGCATAATGAAGAGGAAGAAGAACAACTTGATAAAGGTTATGGTAATGTAGTTATGGAAGAAGAAGAACAACATGAAGCAGCTCAGACTGATATCCAAGAAGCTCAAACAGTTCCAACTGTTGAAGCAGTTTCAACTGCTGAGACAGAGCATCAAGCAGTTCCAACTGGTAACACTTCAGCTGAGCTAGTTTATGAAAGAAAAAGAGCTGACAAAGGTAAAAGAGCTATGACACAAGAAGAAGAGGAAGCAGCTCAAGAACTTGAAAGGCTCAAGACATTAAAACCAAAAACTCAAGCTCAGATAGATCATGATGCAAAAGTTGCAAGGAAAATGATAGAAAAAGATTTGGCTGATGAAGAAGCTAAGAAAGCTCAGATTGCTCAAGATGAGGAATTAGCAAGGAAAATGGCTGCTGATGATGAAAAGAACATAGCTGGTTTCATGGATAGAACAAGAACTGAAGATTTTAATCAAGAAGAGTTCAATGAGCAACTTTAATACTTGTTGGATTCTGATTGTATTATAAAAGCTCATGCTGTGATGATTCTTAATGATCAGGAGTTAAATGAAGAAGAAAAGTCAGAGGAGCTCAAAGAATTTATCTTGAAGACAAATAGGGAAGCTACTTGGAGTGACTTAATGCACAGAATCAGAGAAAGGCAAAAGTCAGGTTACAAGACCAAGTTACCTACCAGGAAGGAGAAACTCAATTTCATGAAGCACTATTTGAAGAATCAAGCTAATTACAAGATGAGTGACTTTACTGGATGGACAGATGCTGAGATTGAAAGGAAATTCTTTGAATCATATTCAAGACTGAATACTCCAATCAGAGAGGACATGACAAGGAAAAAGAAAAGAAAACCAGAAGTTCTTGAATCTGATGCTACAAAGAAACAAAAGTCTAAAGAAGAAGGGTTAACTAATGAGAAGATCAAGAGCATGATGATGATTGTTCCAGAATCTTCATATATTAAACCTCTACAAGTAAAACATCCAATCGTTGACTGGGAAGTGTTCACTGATGGAAGAATGAAAGGATGGAAGATAGTCAGATTTGGTGATATTTCTGAAAGGTACAAGTTGTTTGAAGATTTACTCAGATGATTTGACAGAGAAGATCTTAATCAACTATGGAGCCTAGTAAAAGAAAGATTTCGAGATAAAGATCCTATTGAAGACAAAGACAAAGAATTATGGGTTCAGTTGAAGAGAATCTATGAACCTGATAGTGGAGAGTCAATGTGGAGATTTGAAGCACAAGTTAAAGATGTGTATTGGTATTTGTTTGAATCGTGTGGAGTACATAGAGTTTCTACTCCAGATGGGATAGAAATCTATATGTTGGTGGAAAAGGACTATCCATTCAAATCATTTGTGTTAGTGGCTATGATACAGGGAAGACTCAAGGTTGAAGAAGACTCTGAGATGGCAGACTTGTTAGTTACAAAGATTTTCAACCTTGCAGAGCAAAGAAAAGTCAAAGACTAAAGTGACTGATGTGATAGATGTTTGAAAGAATTTTCCACATTAAGAGGAAAAAGCTTAATTTGAAGAAACTTAGTGATTTGGATAGAAATCATAAGTTTAGGGGAGGATTGTTAGGAAATTAAGCTATAGCAGTTAGTACGGTTGAAAAGAAAGTTAGTACTGCTGATGAGTTATGAAGACAAGAACAGTTAGTACTGTTGATTAAAGAAGTTTGTACTGTTTATGATTTCGTAAAAGATATATACAAGTGAAGGAAAAACCGTGTGAAGATAATTATAGAAAAGATTTAATGTATATCTTATAATGTTAGACTTATATGATTAGGTTGATAGTTATCTTGTAAAGGAATTCTTAGTCTATAAAAGGATTGCCTTGGTTAAAGTTTACGAATGAATGTGTGCGTATTGTTTTGTTAAGATTCAAGGTTGTAAACCCTAGTGATAGGAGATCACTCGTATTATTTATTAATAATATTGAATCGTTGAAGTTGAAGTATATTGTGTTCATTGTTCATTCTTTGTTGATTCGTTAATACAAAACACAAACAAACAAATCTTCTAAGTGCTAGCTAGTAAATTCCGCGTGCTAGACTAGACATCATTCAAAGTATTAATCTAACACAAGGAGTGTGTGTAGATCCGGACACGAAGCCTTAACAGTTAGTTCATGTTATTACCCCAAACAGGTGCTTTGCCAAACACCTGTACGACATCAAATGAAATGCGTATGTTTGACAAGTTGGAGCGACCAACCCGGACGGGGGAGTTTACCCCCAATAGATCTATTCACAACATTCGCGCTTACAATGTAATTAACGGTTCATGATTGTGGGGAATTCAATGGCAAATGTAGTAACTTAGGCAATTCGTAAATGTTTATCTACTTGTGTCCATATGTAAAAGCAAGCAATGTATTCCCACCCCGAGGGTTTAGAAATAATGTATAAACAATGTAAAAACCGGGGCTATGAAACTCACCTCGAAGCAGTAGATCGTTTAGCAGAAAATAAGGAATTAAGAGGCATTGCACAACGGTAACCAAACGGCTTGGCCTAGAAGGTATGGTTTATCTTAACAGTTATGACATGCTAAGAATAGAATAATTAAATTAAGTTTTCCGAAGGATGGTTACATCAACGTGGCACGTTGATAAAATATTGTATTTCTGTTTGAAACAAGTAACCATCATGATAGATAAGGCAAGATCTGTAGATCTTATAAAGACTCTTATGAAACTTGTGTCCTTTTTGGCGAACACAAGTGTATGCATTTGGAAGTGTATCCTAAGAGATCTTTTAATGAATCTCATGGCTCTTGACTCGATTATGTGCGTTTTGGTTTTAGTCATCAGAGGCATGGAGTAGAGTGCCACCTTTTCAATATCAACACATCTCAGAGTGAGAGGTCTAGAGATTATGCAAGGTTCTCCGTGAGAAATGAAACAAATATCTTTTTAAGAGATACCTGAGTGGCTAGGAGGGGTTGTGCAGCTTGTCACTGGGTCTATGACGTCTTGTCTTCAATACCGGTATCATCTTTGTGATAACCGATAGCAGATGTATTGACCCGGTTTCTGCCCTAAGTTTTCATGGAGGGCTATTTCTTTTCACCTTTTCATAAACTCTTCTTTTTAATTCTTCAACCCCTTCTTTCTCCTTTCTCATTTACTCTTTTTTTTTCAATCATACCTAAGGACTTCTAATTCTAATCTATTGGAATTTTCCTTGGGTAGATCCCTCCTGTTCTGGCTGATCATAGGACATAAACCTAACCATAATAACCTTATTACTCCATGATTATCATAGATTCATTGATCACTTGCCATAAAACCTTTTGTGAAAATCTCTCCAAGTGTTTATGATTATAAAACACATTTTTGTTAACACTTCGAGAGTTTTGCATTTTCTGAAATACTCCCCCTTCACATGTGCTCATAAGATTTAAGATAGATTTACACATGTTGGGTAGAGTTTGCACTTTTGAATTGATCGATTTTCAGTGAACATGACCGATTCGAGACACGCTTACATCACTAGTTAGACTAGCTTGAAATTATTACCCGTCCTGGTCAAGTTCAAAGAAAGTCTCTCGAGACGGTACATTCTACTTAGACAAGTCCTATTCGAGACACACTTACATCACCGGTTAGACCAGCTCGAAGTTATTACCCGTCCAGGACAAGTCTTTTCGACTACTGACAATTAAGCTTCGTCAAATCGTTGGTTATATCTAAGTCGAGTTCATTTGAGATTCAACCACAACCTTTAAACATATTTTTTATCACATTTCAATTACGTCTTCTCCCCCTCAAAAATAGCATATCGTGATATTTTTGATATCAACTGATTAAGAGAAAGGTTTTTGGAGAGATAGACGGATTTGTTTTTGCATGAAATCAGAACATTTTGATTTTGTTTTTTATACTCCCCCTTAAAGAAAGCATGCTTTTAAACATAGAGTTTAAAATCAATTTTAAGGGTTTGGAGGGAGTTATCTTGAGCACAGAATAATTTGAAAGATTTTGAAAAATCTTGATCATGTGCTCAAGGATTCTTTTGAAAAATGAGTTATGTACTTAGATGTACACAAGTCTTTTTGTAAAAACGAGTTTTTGTGTGAAATCTTTTCGTTTGTTTAGACTCGAACTTTTTGAAAATGATTTCGTCTTTGAAACTACGAGTTCTGATATGAAATAATCAGAAGTCATCATTTAAGTCCGGGTTTCGTACTGAAGTATACGAAAGCCATTGTGAAGAAATGTTGGGAAACGACATGTTTTAGAAAACATTTTAGTGAACTCTCGCTCAAGCATCTGTACATGTCCGTATCATTGTTGAATGAAATTTCTAGATACGTACAGAACATCGATTATACGAGAGACATGTCGTAAGAAGAATATTTTTGGTTTTTTGATTTTATATTGTTTTTGTATTTTTGAAATTTTTTAATGTTTTTGGATTTTTGAAATTTATATTTTTGTATTTTGTTTTTGTTGGTTTTTCAAATTTTGTATTTGGTTTTTCAAAAATATTTACAGCGAAGCTATTTTGAAAATATTTTCAAGAAGATTCGAGAAAACGTTCTAGCTCCTCAGGAGTTAGGCTTCGCGTGCCAATTCGTCGAACTAAATCGTCAAACCTTTCTTTTGGAAGGGCTTTAGTAAATAGATCGGCGAGTTGGTATTTTGTCTTCACGAAAAATAATTCAACAGTACCCTTTTCTATGTGCTCTTTGATGAAGTGATAGCGGACTCTAATATGGTTGGTCTTTGAGTGTTGTACGGGATTAAACGAGATGGCTATGGCGCTTTTCGAGTCGCAATACAAAGGTATTTTGTCGAAAGTAAAGCCATAATCTGTGAGTTGTGTCCTCATCCATAGAACTTGGGCACAACACGCAGATAGAGACACATACTCGGCTTCTGCGGTTGATAATGTAGTACAATCTTGCTTTCGTGATGACCAGCCTACAAGCTTTTCACCCAAAAATTGTGCTCCACCTGATGTACTTTTTGCTGTAACTTGAGAACCTGCATGGTCGGCATCTGAAAATGCTGTTAGTTTAAACTTGGAATCCTTCGGATACCAAAGTCCCATGTTAATGGTTCTTCGTAGGTACCGAAAGATCCGTTTAACCTCTTGGAAGTGAAGTTCGGTAGGCCTTGCCTGAAACCGTGCTAATAAGAAAACAGTAAAATGAATATCGGGTCGACTAGCAATAAGGTACATGAGAGAACCAATCATGCTCTGATATTTCTTCGGATCGATGGGTTTCCCAAATAAATCAGCACCGATTTTTGGTGAAGTGACCATTGGTGTACCAACAGAGTCACAATTTTCCATACCATGTTTTTTCAAAATCTCAATTGTATATTTAGCTTGATTAATAAAAATACCACGAGGGGATTGGTGTATTTGTAAACCAAGAAAGAATTAAGTTCTCCCATCATGGACATTTCAAATTTGCTTTTCATGAGATTTTCAAAATGTTTTGAATGATTCGGATTAGTGGACCCAAAGATAATGTGGTCCACGTAAATCTGAACAATCAAAATGTCATCTTTGTATTTTCTTGTGAACAAGGTAGGATCAACAGTTCCTTTGGTGAAATTGTTTTTGATCAGGAAAGATGATAGTTCGTCATACCACGCTCTTGGAGCTTGTTTTAAACCATAAATGGCTTTCTTTAGCTTATAGACGTATTCTGGATGTTCCTTGTTAATGAATCCTTCTGGCTAACTCACATACACTTCTTCTTTCAGAGTTCCATTCAAGAATGCCGTCATGATGTCCATCTGATATACTGTGATGTTTTTATGAGCTGCATAGGCTAAGAAAATCCGAACTGCTTCAAGTCTTGCTACTGGCGCGAATGATTCTTCGAAATCTATCCCTTCTTCCTGTCGGAATCCTTTAGCCACGAGATGAGCTTTGTTGCGAATTACAGTCATTTCTTCATCCTTTTTGTTCTTCCATAACCATTTGAGATCAATAACAAGTTTGTCAATTGGTCTTGGAACTAATTCCCAACTATCATGTAAACAGTATTGAAGAATTTCTTCCTGCATCGCTTCTATCCATGCGTTTTTTGCCATTGCTTCCCGAATGTTCTTTGGTTCTTTGAGGCTTATTGAGCAAATGTAAATACACATTTCGGGTTCTGTGGCAAGTTGTCTTCTCGTCTGAACTGGTCTAGAAGGTTCACCAATAACTTGTTCAATTGGATGGTCTTTAGTCCACTGGAGTGTAGAAGGGTACATTGGGTTTAACGTATGCGTGTTAGATGGTTCTTGTAACCTTGAAGATGATTCAGCCGAATTCGTAGCAAACAGGTTTTCGAATACTTCTTCTTCTAACGCAGCATCATTTTGGTTATGTGTTGTTTCTTCTTGAAGTGGTGTACTTTGGTTTTGCTCATCAACTCTTGGTAGAACAATTTCAAATGCTAGAGTTGCTGGAGTAGATGTAGATTATGTTAAGGGAATTGGTGCGTCAGCTTCGATTGTAGTAGATGCATCTTGTGGTGGTGGTTGTGGTTGATGGTTTTGAGCGGGTGCAGCGGAATGTTGTTGTGATGCATTTGTCGAAGTTCCACCATAGTATTCATCAAACATTAACTCAAAGAAATTTTCCAGTTCTTGTTTTGAAGGTTTGTCAGTGGTTGTTGATTGAGCTCCTTGAGGTACGAGTCCTGAACTAATGTGTCCAGAAGTCTACAGGTTTGGTGCGGGTCCTAACCTGTTTTGATTAGAAGCCATTGGATTAAGCACGGGTTCTAGAGCGAGTCTCTCACAAGCCATTGGATTAAGCGCAGGTTCTAGAGCGAGTCTCTCAGAAGCCATCTGTGAAATTTCATCAAACTTCACGTTCATCGTCTCCATTATCGTTTTTGTCCTTCTATTATACACCCTGAATGCCCTCGAGTTTTATGAGTATCCAATGAAGATTCCAATATCACCCTTAACTTTCAGCTTCCTTAGATCTTCTCTGTCGTTCTTTGGATAGCACAAAGCGCTAAACACGTGAAGGTAAGAGATATCGGGTTTTCTGTTGTTCGCTAGTTCATATGGGGTTTTATTGAATCTTGGGTGGATTAAGGAACGGTTCTGAGTAAAACAAGCAGTGGCAACAGCATCAGCCCATAAGAATAACGGTGCACTAGAATAAATCAGCATTGTGCGAGCAGCTTCCACAAGAGTTCTGTTGGGAATTAAATATTCTGAAGATTAAGTATCGAGAAATTCTCTAAGTGATTAAGTCTGGTGGTTAAGTCTGCTAGTGTTAATCCTGGTTAAGTCTGCTACCTGGTTAAGTCTAGTTGTTGAAGATTAAGTCTGCTAGTGTTAATTCTTGGGAATACAGAATTAAGTCTGCTCTTCCATCGTTAAGTCTGGTTGACTAAAGTCAATTATACACGGTAGATAATATCTTACCCCATATGCTCAGTCCTTATCTTATACTCACAGAACAAGTTGTAAACATAGATACATGTTGTATCTTAGTTACTGACACACATAAGATAAGCTAGCAAGTAGTTCGATTAGACTTGATGTGACTTAACAATATTGTAAAGATCTTCTTGTTCTATAAAAGAAGATCTTAGCTTAGTAGTCAAGTGTGCTTACTTAGAACTTGATAGAACTTTTCTAAAACATACAACAAGAACAATATCAAACTTTTGTATCATTGTCAATAATATTAATCGTTTGGTGTTAACTCTAAATTGTTCTTTATCAAATTCAAACAACCACCATTATTCCATTTCCATACAACAAATAACCTTCTAAGTGTGATTAAGTAGATTCCGCATACTTAATCATATTAACTCAATATATCATATACACAAAGCAACAAAGGTTTAACCACCTTAAAAGTGTATCGATCAACCTCACAATTGGTATCAGAGCTCAGGCTGATATTTGATTTAGAAGAAGAAAGAATAAGAAATGGACGTTGAATCTATTCAGACAAATTTTGCTGCAAAGATTCCCATGCTCAAACAGAATGAGTTTGAGATGTGGAGGCTGAGGATAGAGTAATATTTCCAGGTGCAAGATTATACACTGTGGGAAATTATTGAAGATGGAGACTCTTTCAAGCCTACCACCACTACATCAACTGTTGACGGCAAAGTGCTGAAAACTCTGCAGATGAAGCCAAAATCTGTAAAAGAAAGAATAATGAAGAAGAATGATCTAAAGGCCAGAAGCATGCTGATGATGACCATTCCAAATGATCAACTTTTAAACTTTAGCAAGTTCAAAGATGCAAAGTCTTTGTTTGAGGCCATTATTGCAAGGTATGGTAGGAATGAAGCCACCAAGAAGACTCAGAAGACTCTTCTTAAGCAACAGTTTGAAACTTTCTCATCGATCAACAATGAATCTTTAGACCACATGTTTAACAGGCTTCAGAATATTGTGAGCCAACTCGCTATTCTTGGTGTAGAAATACCTCAAGAAGATTTAAACTCAAAATTTCTGAGAAGCTTACCTGAAGAGTGGGCTATGCATGTTGTGGTCTGGAAGAACAAGCCAGACCTAGACACCATGGAACTGATGGATTTGTATAGCAACTTCAAGATTGTGGAACATGATTTGAAGAAAACTGGAGGTACTAGTTCAAGTACTGGGAACTTGGCATTTATGTCATCTCCTAGTACCTCAAAATCAGTTGAAGAGGTGAAAGTTATTGATGGTGTTGGTGCTGCTAGTTCATCAAGCAGTACCATGGGTATTTTGGATGAAAAGACTTGTTGTGCATTTCTCACAAGTCAAAATAATGGGTCCATGCTCACTTATGAAGACCTCCAAGAGATCAATGATGATGATCTGGAGGAAATGGACCTAAAATGGCAAATTTCTCTTCTTAGCATGAGAGCCAAGAAGTTCCATCAAAGGACGGGGAAGAAGCTCTTAATCAGCAATACTGATACTGCTGGTTTTGACAAGTCAAAGATAGAGTGCTATAACTGTCACATGATGGGTCATTTCTCAAGAGATTGTAGAAGACCAAGGCAGCAAGATAGCAAGAATAGAGGTTTTGGAAGTAAATCCAAAACAGAGGAGGTTATTGAGCCAAAAGCTATGGTAGCTATTGATGGCTTAGGTTTTGATTGGAGCTTCCTAGCAGATGAAGAAGAAACTCCTACTCAGATGGCACTTATGGCTTTTTCTGCTACTGAGGTACAATCTCATAAAGCTTGTTCAAATGCTTGTACTGCTCTTAAAGAATTACAAACTTTAATCAAACATTATGATGACCAAAAGAAAGAGCTAAGCAGAACTCATCAAGACTTAGTAGATTATAAGTGTGGATTAGCATCCGTAGAAAAGCAGATCTTGTATTACAAAGAAAATGAGCTTGCTTTTTCTGATGACAAAGCTTTTGAGAGAGGCCTTTGATAGGGTCAAAAAGGAAAATGGAAATATTCACTTGACTACACAGACACTAGAACATGCTTCTAGAGGTGTCACCAACATGATAGAATGTCAAGTGATTAATAGAGCCAAGTCAGGGTTAGGATATAAGAGTGTCCCACCTCCATACAGAGGTATCCCTAAACCCCCAGGGATTGACCTAGAGCATTCAGGCTTACCTGAATTTCAACTACCAAAGTTACAATATGGTGTACAACCAAAGACCAATGTAGTTGTTGTTGAGCCTAAGGAGTTAAGTGAGAGTTTATGTAAAACTTCATTCAAGAAGACAAGGTGTCTTCTATTAGGAAACCAGATGCTATAGTTGTTGAAGACTGGGTATCTGATGATGAAGAAGATGAACAGGTTATGTCTAAACCTGAAGTGGTTAAGAAAGTAGGAACAAGTGTTCCTAAGTTGGTTAGAAATCATACTGATAGGCCTAAGTCCAATGTAAAACATGTTAGGCAACCAGTAAGATATTGTGAACAATATAGGTCCACAAACAAGCCTAAAGGTGACCATAGAAAATGGAATACCTTTAAGTCTCACCAAAATGATGACTTTGGATTTTACAACAAAGCTTGTTTCACTTGTGGAAGTTTTGACCATCTTACAGCTTTCTGCAACCAATGGGTATCTGGGTATGAAAATAATAGGGTGAATTTCAAAAGGAAAACTCCTCAAACTCACTTTCACTTTAGTTCTAATTTTAATAGATCATCACCCAAAACAGTTTTAATTAAGTCTGACTTAAAACATGTTAAGTCTGCTAGACCACTTAAGTCTGTTTACCCAAAACCAGCAGTTAAAAATGCAAAATCAACTTTCAAATATGCATTAAAAACTGCTAGAAGGCCTTTTCAATCAAAAGCAGTGATTCAAAAACAAATTTGGAAACCTAAAGGTTCTACTGCTAGGGAAAAGAAGGCAAATGCTGTTAAGACCTCAGCATGTTGGGTTTGGAGACCAATTAAACCCAATGGTGCATCAATCATTTTAAAAAGGATTGATTACATTGATGCAAGAGGCAGATCCAAGTCAGTAATGGCTTGGATCCCCAAAGAAAACTAATTTCTTTATACATGTGCAGGAACATTCAAATGCTAAACAAGGATATCAAGGATACTCAAATAATGAATGTTCAAGACACATAACTGGCAACATGTCACATCTTTAAATCATTGGATATGTGACCATCAAAGAAGGAATAGGTTTCAGAATTACTAGTTAAAATGCTATTAAATAGCAAAATTTGTTCAATCAATACAAATTTTGTTTGTTAAAAGTTCATTCTGTTAGTCATATGATAATGCTGCTATAAGACATATGCTCTGCATATTGTTTCTTGGTTTTGGACTAACAATTTCAGGAATGAACATTGAGCAAAAAGGAAGTTTCAAGTGAAATGGAAGCAGCAGAATGTTATACAAAGTTGCTAACATAATAGGTTTATGATAGAAAGAGTTTGGGAATTTACACCTCCTTAAAACTTCTTTCTTGACACCTGATTATGAAATTTCACATTGAATTGATGACTTAGTTGGTCAGACAGTAACTGACTCAACTCACTTTCTATCATTTTATACTTTTAAGTATAATGAGCATGTCTAAGGACATCTGATAGAAAGAACAGCTAGTAAAAGTGAATCTAACACTTGTGTTAGAGGTAACAATTGCTATGAGCTGGAAACCCTATCAAGAAAGCCTTTTGAATAGGTTTATCTTTACACAGGCAGTTATCTATAACTGAAAACATTGGTTCTCACACAACCAGACGTTGCTTTAAACCAAAATTTTGATTAAGTGTCTGTTACACACTTAATCCTTTCAAAATGGTTGAAAGCAGTATGAGTTTTAAATAATAAAATCATGAACATGCTGCTAAGTCAAAAGTTTCTTAAAAAGGATTTTCAAAGGACTCAGAAAAACCATCCATTGATGGATTATGAGTCAATACCCCATGAATTACCTCTCATAGGAGTTAACACACTTAGAAGTGATGAGGGCAGCAAATTAAACTCTTAAGGAATTGATGGCTACATGTACAACATTATCTGAAAACAAGTTCACATTGGTAGATCAGATGATGGGTAGAGAAATATTTTGGTACATTGTGAGAGATCTTCCAAACAGGGGAGGAAATGTTATTTGCATCTCAGGGGAGAAAACATCTCAGGGGAGGAAATAAAGCCCAAGGAAGATTAACCAATGAAAGGGAGGACAAGACAAGAGCATACAAGATGATGACATGAAAGTTGAAAATGACAAGAATAGAGCTGATTCTGGAGTATTATATATATTCAGAAGGGATGAAGCATTCCAAAGGAGAAAGTTCTATCTAGGTCAAAGGAAGAGAGCTTTCAGTTTCAATTTTAGTTCACCACTTTTGTTCATCACTTGCAAAGGCATGCTGACAGATGATTTCACTTGTTGAAACAAGCATCCAAGATACACAGCACCATTGCCTCTTATAATTCCTCCATCCAAGGAAATTGCACCATCTTTTAGGTCAATGAATGAATCCTAAAGATGTGTATTGATATTGTTAAAGTCAAAGAACAGAAAGCAGATGAGTTACTGAGATAGATTTTAATCTTTCATAATAGAAGAAAGTTCAGTCCAAGGGTCTGACTATGAAGTGTTTGAAAGATCTTCACAATTCCTCATTTAATTCAGAAAACATGTTGAAATGAATTCACATGTTTAGGGGAGGATTGTTGGGAATTAAATATTTTGAAGATTAAGTATCGGGAAATTCTCTAAGTGATTAAGTCTGGTGGTTAAGTCTGCTAGTGTTAATCCTTGTTAAGTTTGCTACCTGGTTAAGTCTGATCGTTGAAGATTAAGTCTGCTAGTGTTAATTCTGGTGAATACAGAATTAATTCTGCTCTTCTATCATTAAGTCTGGTTGACTAAAGTCAATTATACACGGTAGATAATATCTTACCCCATGTGCTCAATCCTTATCTTATACGCACAGAACAAGTTGTAAACATAGATACATGTTATATCGTAGTTACTGACACACATAAGATAAGCTAGCAAGTAGTTCGATTAGACTTTATGTAACTTAACAATATTGTAAAGATCTTCTTGTTCTATATAAGAAGATCTTAGCTTAGTAGTCAAGTGTGCTTACTTAGAACTTGATAGAACTTTTCTAAAACATACAACTAGAACAATATCAAACTTTTGTATCATTGTCAATAATATTAATCGTTTGGTGTTAACTCTAAATTGTTCTTTATCAAATTCAAACAACCACCATTGTTCCATTTCCATACAACAAATAACCTTCTAAGTGTGATTAAGTAGATTCTGCATACTTAATCATATTAACTCAATATATCATATACACAAAGCAACAAAGGTTTAACCACCTTAACAGTGTATCGATCAACCTCACAAGTTCTATTTCTTCTTTCAGCTACCCCATTCTACTGTGGAGTTCTAACAACGGACGTCTGATGTGTGATTCCAGCATCTTCAAAATAAGATCTTAACTCCTAATTTCTGAATTCTGTGCCATTGTCTGTTCTTACAATCCTTACTGGAGCTTGAAGTAGGACTTGAATACGCTTCAGAAAGGTGATGATGATGCTTGGTGCTTCGTCATTTGATCTCAGAAACATTACCCATGTATATCTTGAATAGTCATCGACGATAAAAAGAATATACTTCCTCCCATTTATGCTTTCAACTCTCATTGGGCCACATAAGTCCATGTGTAACATATGTAACTTTTCTTCCGAACTGGGTACGGTTTTAGGTTTATATGATGCCCTTTTGCTTTTTCCTTGTTCGCATGATGGACATAAGTGATCCTTGGTGTATTTGAACTTAGGAAGTCCGTTGACGATGTTGTATTTGGCTAATTTGTTAATGGTGTCGAAATTAAGATGGGATAATCTTCTATGCCACAGCCAGGACTTTGTTCCGCATGCTCTTGTCATAAGACAAATTGGTGATGAAGAGGCCATTTGGTTGATGTCAATAGCATATAGGTTGGTGCCACGATTCCCAGTTAAGAGATCATCGCCAACCAAATTTCTAACAAAGCATGTGTTTCTCCTAAATGCAACCTTTAAATCTGCATCACAAAACTGCCCAACTAAAAACAAGTTGTGTCCCAACCCTTCGACATGGTAAACTCGAGTGATCAAGTAATTCCCAAACTGAAGATCTCCATAACCCAGAATAGCTGCGACATGATCATTTCCAAAGCGTACAGTTCCCATGAATTTCGAGACGAAATAGATCAGCAACTTTAGATTCCCGATCATGTGCTTGGAGCAACCCAAGTCAACGATCTAAAGACATATTTCGGTAACCTGCTGTGACAACCCGTAATTTTTCTAGATGTATTTTTATACGAGATTATCCCTGTTTTTCATATACAAACTGTTCTGAACTTATTTGGTTTAAAAACGTGAAGTTATCTCGCAAAACATGGAAATTGTACACAACGCGTACTGGCACAACCGACGATTTGATTTGATTATTTTATCATTTGTGAGAAACGAGACGTATGAATAGTTGTTTTTATTGGAAAATTTATTCTGAGCGCAATGGTGAAACTCTCGTGTCTTGAATCCACGGTTTACTAGCCTAAATGAGCCTCGAATATCATTTCATGAAAGATTGCAAAAATTCCAAAAATGGTCCCTGTGGAATTTTACCACCCATTGCCCCTAAACTTTTGTTATTGACAGTTTGGTCCCAAGGGTTTTACACAACATTTGGTAGCCTATATAAGGCACACTTATAACATTTTAGGGTTAATGTTATCCCTCTCTTCCCTGCCTCCTCAGCCGCCAACCATCGCCGGCCACCCTCCACCACCTCCGGCAGTCGCCACCACCATCAACACCACATCCACCATCACAACCCATCACCTCTTCTCTCTTTATTGAAGATGCCGACCACCACCACACCTTCACTGCCATGCTTCTCCTGTTTTTATTGAAGGTGTGTTTAGATCGAAGATTTCTAGGTCGAATGGGTTTAATTCATGACTAAAGGGGGTCGCGTATTGGTCGTTTGTGGGTGAGACAACCATGGTTTTTGGTCATTATAATGTCTTATCATCTTCGTCTCCTTCACCTCACCTCTCTAATCTTTGTTTTTCCTCGACTTGGTAAATCGTGGAACCCTTTTTGCTTATTTTGTTTTAAAACGATTGGTGTTGTTAGTGTTTCATGGATTTAAAACGGATATAACTTGATAATATTAATTTTGTGAATTAAAATCCGGATTTAAATGTTTTGATTTTTGTTGTTGTCTCGTGTGGTAAGAAATGGGTTAAAAGAAGTATTGGCCGAGTCACTTGGTTTGCGGTTACGGGTCAGGTCGACCAACTTGGGTTTCATATTGAATGTTGGATCAGTTTTGATGTTCTTCAGGTTGTTGTTATTGATGGGGTCATTAATTCGTGTTATAGAAACTGGGTTTAAAACGAGGTTATTTATTATTTCGTGTGGTAAGATTTGATTAATCTGGTGTTGTTCTTGATGTTTTTGTTATGGTGTTGATTTGATGATTGAAACTCGAATATGGGTGTTGTTTAGTCGAAGCTTATTTTTGTGGCTTATTATTTTAGTGTAGCGCGACAACCACAAGGGTGGTTGTGCTCACATGGAACTATTTTGTTCTCGGTTTAACATGAAAACTAAGGGTGTGATTATTTTTTGTTCAAAATGTGTAAACGCAATGGGTGTTGCATTTGCGAGTGGCGTGTGTTAACAACAAGGTTAGGGTGCGTTTGATTGTTTGTTCACAGTTAACTAGCACACCCAAGTGGGTGCGTTTATTCCGTGTCTCGGTCTAGGTAAAACACCCAAGAGGGTGTAAGCTTTGTTGGTTCGGTTCGTTGGAAACCCAGTTAGGGTGCGTTTTGGTTTGCATTTCCAGTCAATGGGTGCGTTTTTGTTAGCAGCTTAGCTAGGGTGTCTTTGTGATAATGTTTGTGTTTGTATGGATTGATATTGGGCTTAACAGTGTTGGAATGGATTGATATTCGGCTTAACAGCCCATGACATGGAGTGCGTTTGGTTTGAATTAAATTCGGGCCGAGGCCCAATAGTAGTGTTGAGTTTAGAGTCAAGCCCACTAATATTATAAGGGTTTGTTTAAAATTAAAAGTGTGTTTGATATGATTTGTAGTGTCAAAGTATATATTTGACTAATGTATTTGACTTGTTTTGTTCACTTGGTACGTTTCGGCTACTTGGAAAATTAATACTCGGTTACTTGATTTGTGACATGTTGATATAAATAATGCCTAAAAACATTATTAATACTTCTTGATACATCTACGTTTTGATAATCACAAATTAAATCATTAAACATAAATATTAAACTTAAACTTATTAACTATACAAGTATTTAGTTGTAAATATTCATTTCTACAACTTAATCA
This sequence comes from Artemisia tridentata subsp. tridentata, assembly GCA_021014915.2. Taxonomy (NCBI): domain Eukaryota; kingdom Viridiplantae; phylum Streptophyta; class Magnoliopsida; order Asterales; family Asteraceae; genus Artemisia; species Artemisia tridentata. The sequence continues at coordinate 339,478,984 of CP139503.1, read as the reverse complement.
CTCAAGGTATGAATAAACAAATGCCTAATGCATTATATGATCAAAAGAACATTTTCTTAATCACTAGATTTTTTATAAAATGTCACAAACATTTTATATCTTTTACAAAATCATTTTTGGAAATTAAAGAAAAATGTTTAATCTATTATAAATTTATGAATTCAAATTTTCAACCAAAAATGGCAAAAATGTTCCAGAAAAACCTTCCCCACAAAAAGACAAAGCTGAGCAACGTTCAGATTGGGCGGCCCCCTTAATTATTAAGGGGACCGGCCCCCTATTTAAGGGGACCGCCCCGCTCCTCCAGCTGTCAATTTTTGCCTATAAATACTAGACTAATCCTGGACTTTTTCCTCACCTTTTGCACCCCAAACCTTCTGTTCTAAATCTCTCCTTATCTTTCTAAATCCTTTGATCATATATTCTTAAGCATTGGTTTCTAAGTGATCCAAGCTTCTACCATCCAAGTGCAAAAGAAGAATACTCCTTCAACAACTAGAGAAGAAGTATTGCAACTTAGTATCATCTTGCTACCTAAGTTGTTTGTGTAATCATTCATTCATTTGTGTATAAGTTGTGTATATTTGTTAGATAGGTGTGAACATAATTGTTTAGGCTAGATTAGTGTGGTAGTGGTGAAGTTGTGAAGAAGTTAAGGTGTGTAAGTAGTGAAGGTGTAAGGAAGTAGAAGAGTATATAAGTAGTGCTAGGTTGTGAAGTAGTTGTGAAGCCGTTGTGAAGTAGTTGTGAAGCCGTTGTGAAAAAGTTGTGAAGCCGTAGTGAAGAAGTTGTGAAGAAGTCGTGAAGAAGTTGTGATTAAAGTTGTGAGATTGGTTCTAGCTACGATTAGAACTCGACATTTAGCTTTGTGTCGTAAAATTGGTGTAAGCAAAAGTTGTGTAAGGTTTTCTCCGCCATAAGGGAGCTTGTTGACATAGTGAAGAAAACTCTCGAGTTAGGTGCTCGAGGAGTGGAGTAGGGCAAGGAAGGTGTCATTGTAGCCGAACCACTATAAATCCTTTGTCTCGCGGTTCGATCTTTCCATCTCTATCTTTCATTTCATTTCATTACTTTACTTGCATTGTTTATTTAGATTTACTTATATTTGTTCATATTGTTCAAGAGTTAAGTTCACATAAATTCGATTCTAAGTTTTTAAAAGTAAACAAAGTTTTCATAATAAAATTAAAAAGACGTAAAACTATTCAACCCCCCTTCTAGTTTTCCACATGACATAACATTATTGGATTCATATCGGATTAATAATATACTTGGACATATATCGGTCTCGAATTATTGGACAATGGACATTTATGGACTTATTGGACTGGAGGCGAATATAATATATTAGACTCACGACGACTTTAATATATTTGATTCGTAACGGATACGCAATAAGGCAATAATGTCTAAAATCCACTGAATACCTGTTAATAATTTTCTATTAAATTGATTTGAAGAAATTGATTTTTATTAAAGTCTCGATGACTTCAGAAAACTGATTTAATTAGTTAAACTTATTTCTATTTATAAGACGTTTATGTTTTATACAGATTATTTGGGATAACGGGATAAATACCGAAACGTACAAACTAATCTATTTTATTTGAGGTATTTATTTGTTGATTAACTTCTAGGCTTGTCTTCTTTGGTTTGAGTTCTCGTCAATATTTTCTAGACTATGTCGGTGTCTTTTCCATTTTGGCGTGAGTTGTATTTAGAGTCTATGTTTTCTTACCACACCACACGAAACATTGATACTAAGCTTTTGATAAGTTTTGAAATCGAGTAATCCACGAAAACTATGATACGTTGTCTTTTATGGACTTTATTATTTTGCGAGACATATTTTGAGATAACCTTATATGTATTAGGTTGTGCCGATCCTAGACCGTTGTGTACCACTGTGCTTGTACCTCCGTGTTCCGTCGTGCCGTATGTCTTGAGACCGTTGTGAATAGCTAGATGCCATTTGTGTCTGTCGTGATCTTTGCATTGCTATGGCTAAGGTGAGTTCATGGCCCCTACTTTTACTTGTTTTACAACTGTTTTGGGGGAGAATACATGCTCGTTTTTAAATAAACTCAATGCTTTTGAATGCGTTAATGCTGTGATCGACTGGTTTTATGATTTTGGACGACATGTGTGTTTTGATTGCAATATGTGCCTTATTGTGTGAATTCAGTTTGTGTAACTTAGATTGAACGTGTGCAACTGTTTAGTGATGCATCGACAGTATACATTTTGGGAAGTGGCACCCAGTATAAATTTTGGGAAGTGGCACCCAATATACATTTTGGGAAGTGGCACCCAGTATGAACTTGGGAAGTGATACTCAATCTATGTATGGATCATTTATGCGTGTTTGTAGTCTGAGGTTCAGTTGTTGCTAGTTGTTATGTGCTCACATTTGTATACCCCGCTCACTGTTGTCCTACGCTTCATTATTCACAGCTTCGTGGTTTAATTCACAAATCTATGAACTCACCAACCTCGTGTTGACACTTTTTAGCATGTATTTTCAGGTTAAGGCGATAGCTTATTTTTTGGAGGCGCTTGGCAAAGGGCACGGTCATAGACGGCTTGGGTATACTTATTTGGGACCGTTATATTTATCTTATGGGCCTATTTCCGCATTACTTTTGAATAATGTAAAATTTACACTTTTGTTAAATGAATTTTATTCTAAATGATTGAGGTAAAAACCGTTCTTTGTACTTGTGTTGTGATACCAATTGAGTTGCACCCCAGTGACATGTATGCTTTCGCTAGACCCGATTTTTGGGGTGTGACACCTGCGAAGAACAGAAGAGTTTGTATTTGGTTCCATGGGGTTAGGGGTAAAATCTGGACCACACTCATAGAAGGTTTCTACTTGTTCAATTTGAACAGCTTTCAATTTGCCATTCTGGAGTATGAATTCTATCCCCGTTGGTTTCCAAACACAATACTTAAGATAGTTCCTAGGCATTTGACTACTAGTGGTTGACCTAAATCGTGCAATTAGTCTTCCTATAGATCTAGATCTAGCACTAGTTCCTTTTGGAACGGTCTTCTATTCAGCCGTAACATTCACACTTTTAGAAACATAATCATCACAAACATCATTAGATAAACATTTCTTGCACATTAAACAAACAGGGTCATTACATGCATTAGAAACATTACTTTTGACATTACATTCAGATGAAATATGTCTCTTATTACAAAGCGATAAATTCCTAGGGTGTTCTTCTACTTCTTCAACTTTATTCTGGCATCTACTCTTAGAGACAGATGAGACTCTATTATTCCTTGTATTGCACCTAGGTTGTAGTCTGCTGCTCTTAGAGGTGCTTTCTAATCCTGTAAAAGGTAAGGCACACGCATTAGGATTTATATTGTTGTCCTTAGAAGTTGTTTTAGCATTCCTAGACTCTTTTGGATTATCTTTTATGCTCTTGTTGTTTGTCCCTTATATTTTAGATGTGGAGGCAGACGCAATAGTGGGACTAATCCTATAAAGGCCAGGTGCTATCACTTTTGGTGTTTCGACAACCGATTTTCCTTTATCAACAATCTTTTCTTTTTCATTTTGCTTGGGCAAGGGTGTTGGAGTGACTGGTTTTGTCAAATCATTTTTCACATCGACTTTTGGAACAGATTGAGAAATCGACATTTTTGGTTTAACAACCGGTTTTGAAGTATTTGGTTTTTCCGAAGTCGATGGTTTTGCAAACTTAGTGTCCACACCCTTCCCTTTTTGACATTCCAGCTGAGCCCTCAAAAGATCATTTTGCTCTTTCATGTTCTTGAAGGCACGCTCATATGACAGTTTGTCATACTTGCATTCCTCGGTTTTTCGATCAAGTTGTTTAAAATATGACACATTTTCTTTTTCAAGTTTTACAAGAGCATTTTCATATTTTGAAACAATTGCGGAGGTCTCAGCTCGCAGTCTTTCATCGTCTTCAACAGAATATGTTTGCACAATTAAAGATATAATATCGGTAGACAGAACTGCTTCTAAGAGAGAATCATTTAAATTTTCTAAAACATTGATTTGCTCAATAGATTCATTAGCCTTTTTTATCAGGGATTTGTGGTCCTTGACAAAGCCAACTATTTCGGTTAAAAATGCTTTCTCAAAATGAATTACTTGAGCATTAATGTTATTAATTTTAGGAGCAAATTCACTTTCAAGAATCTTTTTCAGCTGAAGATGGACTGTTGAATTCCAATTATTTTCAGTTAGTCTCATTTTAGATTCTAAAGTCGTTTGAAGTTGCCCAATTCTGGTTTTAATATCATCAAGAAATCCTCTGGCATCACTTGTGTTAAAAGTGTTGTTTGAGGACATCTGTTCCATTGTTGAAAGAGATTTCGAAGCAACTAATGGTTTAGAAACTAGTTTTGAGAAGCCTCGGTTTTTGGAAAACTCAGGTGTTTGTTTTTGTGGAACAAAAGTAATTCCAAAAAGTATGTTCAGTTTGTTGTAATCTATTGGTTTTATTTCTGGGTTTTTTTGTTTCATTTTGGATCTACTCTCTTCAGCAAGTTCTATCGATTCCACATAATCACGAAAAATAGGAGGATCATGTTTGGTATATATAACATTTCAATTGTACAAAACATTTTGTTCTTCTTGAGCTTTCTTGAGATTACAAGGAGTGTTGTTACCTAGAGCCATTTTTTGTTTTGTATGGTAAATCGGATTAGTTTGACTAGTAATCATATGAATTGTTTGACTAGAATGACCCGTTTTAACCAGTAAGTTTTCTAGTTTTTCGATCATATGTTCTGACTCTATGATTTCATCCAAAAGTTTATCTTCTTTCTTTGTAAAGTCCTTTTTCAACTCATCCCGTTCTTTTTCAAGATTGGTATAAGCTGTTTTTTGTTTTGAAAGTTGGTTTGTTAAATCAGAAATTTCTTGTTTTAAAGAGTTGATGGTTTTTGTTGAACTAATTTGAAGATCATCAAATTTGGTTTGCAATTGCCTATCTTTAACAAGTAACTTCTTATAACCAATTTCAAATTCTGACTCGCGTTTTGTATCAATTTGAAAACTTTTTTCATTTTCCTTGTATCTCTCAAGCTCAGCGGTCAATTCTCGCGATTGACCTTTTTCACTTTCTCAATTTCAATGCTACAATTATTCAATAATGATTCAAATAGAGCACGTGTTTCCTCATCATTCTCAGCATGCTGTGAAACTGAGCCTCCACTATGATTCATATCTGGAGTTGCTGAATCAATATTGCTACTACTCGGCGTATCCAGGTATGTATCATAAGTGGGTGCTGGAGTCTCAGAATGTTGTTGCTCATGAGGAGACATATCAAATATATCATTATTGTGGCATGTATTGAAGATTGGTACCTCAGAGAGTGCACTGGTGTCATAAACAGGAGGTGTGTCAGAATCTGTGTCGTACTTAGCCTCCTGAAGATTTGCCATGAAGATGTAGTTCGCATTAATGTCCTCTCTGTCTTCCATGTCATCCATGAGAGCCATAAAATCATTTTCCTCAGCATTCAACTGAAACCCTGCTTCTTCCTTCTGTGCCAACAGCAATGCTTTCTGCAGATAAGCTGGATCTTTCTTTTTTGGCTTAGTAGGACAGTTCCTTGCCATATGACCTACACCCTGACAGTTGAAACACTTTATCAGATTACCCTGATTCACATTTCCATAATTCCCAACAACTGGAGCTGCAACATTCCCAATCTGATTACCTACTGCCTGATTCCTAACATTCTGACCCCTCTGATTTCCAACAAACTGACCCATCTGATTCCCTGCATACTGACCTAACTGATTCCCTGCATACTGTCCTGTATTCTGCATATTCTGATTACCCGTGTGAAATCCAGTAGCATATCCCTGCTGATTCCCAATAACTCCAACCATTTGTCCTCCTTGACCCATATTGAAACTCGGCTGTGCAATCTGCCTGTTGCGAGTGTTCGATGAAATCCTTTGGTTGTTGTTGGTTGGTGTAGAATAGCGTCCTTGGATTGCCTTTGTCAAATACGCAAATGCTTGTGTCAAAGCAACAGTAGATTCATCATTGTCAGTGAACTTTAGTTCTTGAAATTGATGGTATTGTTGTTGTGGAATAACATGTTGTTGTTGTGGAATAACATGTTGTTGTTGTGGGTAGAATTGTTGTTGCGGGATGACAGTAGTTGGTTGTGGAATGTATGATGGTTGCATGTAGTTGTGATTGAAAGATGATGATGGTTGATGTGGTGTGTTCACTAGAAAAAGTGTTGGTGTATTAGCAATTAATGCGAGAGGGACATGCTTTTTAGCAAGTAATTCGGCCTTGACTTCATTTGCCTCAGCTTGATTCTGCTTTAAGAAGTCGTACATGTAACACCCCAACCCGGAAAGGGTAGAAGTGTCACGTAAATGGTGACATATCAAAGGCAAGCATCACATACGACTTAAATAATACAATAGGATTTCAAAGGTTACAAATGGAATACTGAAATTACAAGGTTACAAAAGCAGATACAAATTCTAACAATAAAATAACTTCTACTCATTTCTAGGCCAAAATAATTGTCAAGTCTTCTAGGTCCAAAAGTCTCTTCGCTTATTCCCATCTTCCATCTAAAACCTGCCGCACACGAAAAGAAACGTGCGGCTGAGCTTACAAAGCCCAGTGAACAAATATAACGGAAACAAAGCAGTAGTAAAGTATAGAGAATGAGCGAGAAAATACCAGGATGACAAGAGTCAGGAAGAGATATACAAAAGTTATACAAAAATATCAAGAATCATGGAACAGATATCAAAGTCAAAGTAAACAAATAACCCATCACATCCCAAGTCATACCAAGTCTAGTCCAGTATCACGCCCAAAATGCCAAGTCAAGAATCAAAGTAAACAAACCAGAAATCCAGGTCAAATCATGTCAAGTCAAATCTCAAGACAACCAAATCAAAATCTTCCACAAGTTCAGGTCTAAATCAGATCAGATCACATGGCAAGTCATATATCAAATTATAGCACATATGGAAACAAGTAATGGCAATTAAAGGTGAAGATGTAGGGTGACAGAAATCCTCTACGAGCCCGAACCAAATCACATATCGAACCAGATCACATATCAGGATACCAGGGTGTACGGAGGGGTGACCTCGTACCAAGAAATGAGGGGTTACCTCCAGGGTTGGAGTTGCAAGCTCCCAGGGTCGTGAAAGACGTGTATCGCACACACCATCAGTCACCAAGATATACCAGAACAAGAAAATCAAGACACGACTAGGATGCATCCATACGCCCCCGCAGGCCACAAGGTCTTCCACAACATAATAAATCAGAAACAAGAGTCCGGGGATGGGGCAAGACATCACTTCCTTGCCCTAAAGTCAAGCCATCGGTGCATCAATGACAGGGACATGAAACCCTCATGCCTAGTAGATGGCTCGTAGTCTCAAACTGTGGGTCAGGGTCATGTATCAAATCTAAGGTGTCAAATCACAGGGTTTAGGTCTCAGGGTTCACATAAGGTTCACATCAGACACATATCAGGATCATATCAAGGTTCACATCAAGAATCAAGACAAGAGACAAATACAGGGTTCATAATCAGGAGGTCAAACATCAAGGTTCAAATACTAGAGGTCAATATTAAAATCAGAAGGTCACATATCTGGAGATCAAATATCAGGGAATCAAGCATTAGGAGAGCAAGTATCAAAATCAGGAGGTTCATAACAATTTATTCAAGGTTCATAACAAAGGTTTTTATTTAAAAGATCATATCATAGTTTCAAAAGAAATCCTTTAAAATGGTCTTTAAAAAAAAATGATCTCAAAAAGCAGTTTTCATAAGATAAGTCACATGTAATTTAAAAGAGTTTTGTACGTTCAGTTGTAAAATCTAATGAACCTTCAATGTAGCCTAGAGTCACAACTATCCAGATTACCAAGTGATGAATAGGTTGGTTCAAGTATCAAAATAACATAACAGGGTTCATGACAAGGTCCAGAACAAAGTAACCTAAGCAAAGTTCAAATCAAAGAATCAAGGCAAGAGTTTCAACACAAAATCAGGACAAGAGTTTCAAACAATTTCTCAAAACAAAGGTTCAAACAAGGAAGCAATTAAGATTCACAATATCATATAAGAACAAACAGGATTCACAAATAAGAACATAACCAAGAGTCAGAAATCAGGAAAGTGAGACGAAGGCACCCTATACAATGAGGCAGAATATCTGTACCTTATTCGATAGCAGAACAAACCAAAGACAGATCACGAGACACCGGATTACTCCCGCTTCAGTGAATCTACACGAATTATAAGTGTACTTATAAGTTTTCATAGTTTATTAGTTTCTTAATCATACGGCTTCATTTTAGTTTCTCTCCATCTTAGGTAACTTTAAGTTATAACATTCCCGTATGCCAATTTAAAGTATTACAGATGATCATATTCATAGTTCAAGGTTCATAATGTCTTTTACAAAATTTTAGGGTTCATAAAGTAGTTTTCATAATTTCAGGGTTCCTTATGTAATTATCACAAGTTTAGGGGCTGAAGTGTCATTATGATAAGATTAGGGTATAAAGTGTAAATATTATTAAGGTACATGTTTCTACAAGTTAAGCCCTTCCATTTTAGAAAAATAACCATTTAACCCCTTTAGTTTGCAAAATAAACACTTTAATACCTTTTTAACACCTTGAAAACTTTTCTCAGATTCTACATTCAATTCAGACCTGTTTTGTACGATTTTTCTTCCCTATTAGAACTCAGAATAAAAATTCCCCAAAATTCACACAAGCTCCCATAAGTCTTAAAAACTTTCCCAAATTTTTCCAGAATTTATTATTAAGTATAGCTATGGTCTAAAAATCATTTACTTCAGGTCGTCCAGATTTCTGATAACTTTTAACATACGAAAAGTAAGCAGTTAGCAGACCTATCAAATAAATTTATAAAAATCTGAAAAAAATCCAGTGACTAATAGACATATCAAATATCACCTAGTTCAAAGGACATCTTCCAGTTCGACATATTTTGCAAATTAAAATTCATAAACCCAGACCATGTTTCCAGACATACGAATACGTTTTGACATTCAATTTTGTAAATTCATAAAAAGTGCCTTCCCGACCTCTAAAAATTACAAGACCAATTTTCCCAGAACCCTCTCTTCCTGAACTTAATTCTAGACCCAAAAACCACCCAAAAACACCTTACCATTATTTTTATACAATCGATTAAAGTTGAACTAATTTTCGGATCAGTAGCAGTTCTTCACAGAATCATATATAATTTAGGGTTTTCGCTAAGAACAATTCGCATGGATTTGATACAAGAACAACATGTTTACCTTATGATAGATGACACACGAATGGAACAAGAATCAAGTCTCTTTGGTGTCTTGTTTGGATCGAATGGCAGCAGGAAAGAAGGAGGCAGCCGAATTTTTTTGAGTAGGGAAAAATTAGGGTTTTCTTTGGTGGTTTGTTTGTGAAGATCGGTTTTAAGAAAAAAAAAAGAATACCGAGTTTTCTAAATGGGCCAAATAAGGGAAAGAATGGACCTTCATAATGGGCTAGACAAACCTTAGTTACTTTTCTTGTTTCTAGTTCTTTGGGCCAAATATTGGAAGATCATAGGTACATAAATTAAATAAATTTCGCCTAGCATGTACAATGTAGGATTTTATTTATTTGTTACTTCTTATTTACATTGTGTATAGTTTACGTTGACTTAATTTGCTTATTCACTTAGGGTTTTAATCACTTTAGGTTAAGATCAAATGATGTTACTTATATGGTTTTATAAGTTCTTAAAATTTCAAATTTGAGGGTATTTTGGTCCTTTCGGATTATATTAATTTGCGGGTTTTACAACTCTTCCCCTCTAAAAAAATTTTCGTCCTCGAAAATTGAAGTCGCACAGTTAAAAGAAGTCGTAGCAAGTCGCAAAAGGTCGTCTCTAACATTCTTACGCTCGAAGAGGTTCTTCCAAAAAGAAAAGTTCATATGGAAATACGGACAAGATTTCAGATCAAATGAATTGTACCAACAGTAGAGGGCTCTACAAGAGTTCAAGGTTTATAACTGAGATCAACATAACGCAAAACGAGAGTCTAAACTTGTCCAGACATCTAATGAACAAGGGCAGAGTATACGCATAGGTAGAATGAACCTAAAATCTCACTAATCACGGATAATCCAACGGAGATCAAATTCTAAACTTCTTAGGTACTTCCCAAGATATCCTATGTCCACAATGAGGGCACGTTATATGGTGTAAGTATTATCACGTTGGCCAGACGTCATAATACTAGCACCACATAAATATGTCTTCATGATGATCATACTTTATCTCGAGTCGTAAGCAGAACAACCTACCTTAATCCACCTAGTACTTCTACAGTCTCGGAGGTCAACAAAATCAAGCGTCAAAATCAAGAGGGAAAGCCAAACTACTCGCCATGGAGATTCTCAAAGTGCCCAGGAGGCATTGAAATAATTAACAAAAGATCAGAGGTCAGAGTCGGAATCTGAAAGTAAGGACCAAATAATGTCAGGCAATTACTATGAAATTTTCAATGGCTTCAAGATTTATTAAGTTTCAAAACTTAGGTGGTGCAAGGCAAAAGCTTTAAATCTCCAAAAGTGATCTCAACAAGCTTTAACCAAAAGCAAGGCACGAATCAGAGTGATGCGGAAGCAATGCTACTTACATAGATGTCCTAGTCTACCCATTCCTCGCCGGTAATACTTAAGTTCCTATGGGGAGATCCTAAAGTAATTCCTCAACGGTTGTCTTATGAGCGCCTACAGGGAAAAACTTAGTGGTCCATAACTTGCACAGGCCAAGGGTAGGTGTACTACAAGTCGCAAACCTGTCTCTGATACCACTTTGTAACACCCCAACCCGGAAAGGGTAGAAGTGTCACGTAAATGGTGACATATCAAAGGCAAGCATCACATACGACTTAAATAATACAATAGGATTTCAAAGGTTACAAATGGAATACTGAAATTACAAGGTTACAAAAGCAGATACAAATTCTAACAATAAAATAACTTCTACTCATTTCTAGGCCAAAATAATTGTCAAGTCTTCTAGGTCCAAAAGTCTCTTCGCTTATTCCCATCTTCCATCTAAAACCTGCCGCACACGAAAAGAAACGTGCGGCTGAGCTTACAAAGCCCAGTGAACAAATATAACAGAAACAAAGCAGTAGTAAAGTATAGAGAATGAGCGAGAAAATACCAGGATGACAAGAGTCAGGAAGAGATATACAAAAGTTATACAAAAATATCAAGAATCATGGAACAGATATCAAAGTCAAAGTAAACAAATAACCCATCACATCCCAAGTCATACCAAGTCTAGTCCAGTATCACGCCCAAAATGCCAAGTCAAGAATCAAAGTAAACAAACCAGAAATCCAGGTCAAATCATGTCAAGTCAAATCTCAAGACAACCAAATCAAAATCTTCCACAAGTTCAGGTCTAAATCAGATCAGATCACATGGCAAGTCATATATCAAATTATAGCACATATGGAAACAAGTAATGGCAATTAAAGGTGAAGATGTAGGGTGACAGAAATCCTCTACGAGCCCGAACCAAATCACATATCGAACCAGATCACATATCAAGATACCAGGGTGTACGGAGGGGTGACCTCGTACCAAGAAATGAGGGGTTACCTCCAGGGTTGGAGTTGCAAGCTCCCAGGGTCGTGAAAGACGTGTATCGCACACACCATCAGTCACCAAGATATACCAGAACAAGCAAATCAAGACACGACTAGGATGCATCCATACGCCCCCGCAGGCCACAAGGTCTTCCACAACATAATAAATCAGAAACAAGAGTCCGGGGATGGGGCAAGACATCACTTCCTTGCCCTAAAGTCAAGCCATCGGTGCATCAATGACAGGGACATGAAACCCTCATGCCTAGTAGATGGCTCGTAGTCTCAAACTGTGGGTCAGGGTCATGTATCAAATCTAAGGTGTCAAATCACAGGGTTTAGGTCTCAGGGTTCACATAAGGTTCACATCAGACACATATCAGGATCATATCAAGGTTCACATCAAGAATCAAGACAAGAGACAAATACAGGGTTCATAATCAGGAGGTCAAACATCAAGGTTCAAATACTAGAGGTCAATATTAAAATCAGAAGGTCACATATCTGGAGATCAAATATCAGGGAATCAAGCATTAGGAGAGCAAGTATCAAAATCAGGAGGTTCATAACAATTTATTCAAGGTTCATAACAAAGGTTTTTATTTAAAAGCTCATATCATAGTTTCAAAAGAAATCCTTTAAAATGGTCTTTAAAAAAAAATGATCTCAAAAAGCAGTTTTCATAAGATAAGTCACATGTAATTTAAAAGAGTTTTGTACGTTCAGTTGTAAAATCTAATGAACCTTCAATGTAGCCTAGAGTCACAACTATCCAGATTACCAAGTGATGAATAGGTTGGTTCAAGTATCAAAATAACATAACAGGGTTCATGACAAGGTCCAGAACAAAGTAACCTAAGCAAAGTTCAAATCAAAGAATCAAGGCAAGAGTTTCAACACAAAATCAGGACAAGAGTTTCAAACAATTTCTCAAAACAAAGGTTCAAACAAGGAAGCAATTAAGATTCACAATATCATATAAGAACAAACAGGATTCACAAATAAGAACATAACCAAGAGTCAGAAATCAGGAAAGTGAGACGAAGGCACCCTATACAATGAGGGCAGAATATCTGTACCTTATTCGATAGCAGAACAAACCAAAGACAGATCACGAGACACCGGATTACTCCCGCTTCAGTGAATCTACACGAATTATAAGTGTACTTATAAGTTTTCATAGTTTATTAGTTTCTTAATCATACGGCTTCATTTTAGTTTCTCTCCATCTTAGGTAACTTTAAGTTATAACATTCCCGTATGCCAATTTAAAGTATTACAGATGATCATATTCATAGTTCAAGGTTCATAATGTCTTTTACAAAATTTTAGGGTTCATAAAGTAGTTTTCATAATTTCAGGGTTCCTTATGTAATTATCACAAGTTTAGGGGCTGAAGTGTCATTATGATAAGATTAGGGTATAAAGTGTAAATATTATTAAGGTACATGTTTCTACAAGTTAAGCCCTTCCATTTTAGAAAAATAACCATTTAACCCCTTTAGTTTGCAAAATAAACACTTTAATACCTTTTTAACACCTTGAAAACTTTTCTCAGATTCTACATTCAATTCAGACCTGTTTTGTACGATTTTTCTTCCCTATTAGAACTCAGAATAAAAATTCCCCAAAATTCACACAAGCTCCCATAAGTCTTAAAAACTTTCCCAAATTTTTCCAGAATTTATTATTAAGTATAGCTATGGTCTAAAAATCATTTACTTCAGGTCGTCCAGATTTCTGATAACTTTTAACATACGAAAAGTAAGCAGTTAGCAGACCTATCAAATAAATTTATAAAAATCTGAAAAAAATCCAGTGACTAATAGACATATCAAATATCACCTAGTTCAAAGGACATCTTCCAGTTCGACATATTTTGCAAATTAAAATTCATAAACCCAGACCATGTTTCCAGACATACGAATACGTTTTGACATTCAATTTTGTAAATTCATAAAAAGTGCCTTCCCGACCTCTAAAAATTACAAGACCAATTTTCCCAGAACCCTCTCTTCCTGAACTTAATTCTAGACCCAAAAACCACCCAAAAACACCTTACCATTATTTTTATACAATCGATTAAAGTTGAACTAATTTTCGGATCAGTAGCAGTTCTTCACAGAATCATATATAATTTAGGGTTTTCGCTAAGAACAATTCGCATGGATTTGATACAAGAACAACATGTTTACCTTATGATAGATGACACACGAATGGAACAAGAATCAAGTCTCTTTGGTGTCTTGTTTGGATCGAATGGCAGCAGGAAAGAAGGAGGCAGCCGAATTTTTTTGAGTAGGGAAAAATTAGGGTTTTCTTTGGTGGTTTGTTTGTGAAGATCGGTTTTAAGAAAAAAAAAAGAATACCGAGTTTTCTAAATGGGCCAAATAAGGGAAAGAATGGACCTTCATAATGGGCTAGACAAACCTTAGTTACTTTTCTTGTTTCTAGTTCTTTGGGCCAAATATTGGAAGATCATAGGTACATAAATTAAATAAATTTCGCCTAGCATGTACAATGTAGGATTTTATTTATTTGTTACTTCTTATTTACATTGTGTATAGTTTACGTTGACTTAATTTGCTTATTCACTTAGGGTTTTAATCACTTTAGGTTAAGATCAAATGATGTTACTTATATGGTTTTATAAGTTCTTAAAATTTCAAATTTGAGGGTATTTTGGTCCTTTCGGATTATATTAATTTGCGGGTTTTACAGTACATGTCCGAGGTTGGTAACTGATCATAGTTAACTTCATGCAAGTTCTTTGTCTGATAAACAATGGTGATGTATCTTCCCCATTCTGGTTGTAACTCATTCAGAAACTTGGTGTTGTTAGCTATGTTCTTTTGTGTGAGGTTGTGTCTAGATAAGTCATTCATGATCTTACAGAACCTGTGATAGTACGATTCTATTGATTCACCAGGAATGGAAGTGAACTTGTGTAGTTCCTTGAGCAATTGTGTTTCCATTTCCTGCTTCCCGATATCTGTCCCGTCCATTAACCGTTTGACTCTTTCCCAGACTGCATGAGCACTTCCTTCACTATCCACAGTTACATAAGTCATTTCAGGTAGACCAAGAACGACGAGATGAAATGCCTGATCATCAGCTGCAATTTGTTGTCTGTCTTCCTCAGTGTACTCAGCCTCAGTCTGATCTCTGTAGTATGGTTGTACTGGGGGGTACTATTAGGTTCTCCAGGGTCTAGGACTTGTCGTGGTTTAAAGGGTCCTTCCAAAATGGAGTTGATAATGAATTTTTCATTTGGTTTGCTCTTAAGATAGCACATCATACGACTAGCCCATTGTGAGTATCCACCCTTTGACAGCATGGGAGGTCGGTTTTCCGCACCGGCTGCGTGAATATCTTGCTGAGTTGCCATTGATGTATGATAAAGTTGATCTTGGATCGGTTCAACGAAGTAGGAGTTGAGTTTGTTGTAAGTTAATGCAAGTTGTTGTAGTGAAAATTTGGTCTGAAAACTTAAAAACGTCGATAACTTCTTTTCGGAGTAGATTTGGGAATCAAAGGTTTTAGTTTATTCAACGTGTCGTTCTCCTCGGTCTCACAGTCATTTTGATAGGTAGTACTTCAAAAACGGAGTTATGGTTCAAAAGTTATAATCGTTTGAAGTTTTGTCAACACTTGCTCGAAATTATTGTCCTTGCTCGAAACTTTTCCTTGTTCAAAACTTTTTGACCTTGCTCGAAACTTTTCGTTGTTCGAAACTTTGAAGCTAGTTTGAAATTTTTCAGCTTGTTCGAAATTTTGCGAGCTTGTTCGAAATTTTCAAGCTAGTTCGAAACTTTCAAGCTAGTTCGAAATTTTCTGCTAGTTCGAAATTTTGAGACTAGTTCGAAATTTTCAAGCTAGTTCGAAACTTTCTAAGACTTTCTAATTCGTACGAATTGAAAGTTTTTCCAAAAGTCGAAGTGTTTTTCTAGCTTATACAAGAAAGAATAACACTGAGTAATCCACAAATCCTGAAGAAACTGCCTGAAGAGCTAGTTCGAAAGAGAGTTTTAGCTAGTTCGAAATTTTGCTAGAAAATTCAAAACTCTAAAAATTCGACCAAGAAACGTTTCTAACCAAGATTTTCTTGTACAACCGACTTTAAAAACAAATAAACTTAAAGAAAGTTGCAAACTTTAACACTTTTAAGCTTGAATAAGCTAGCTCGAAATTTTGCAAGAACACAAAAAGTACGATTTTCAAAACTCAAATTTTTCCAAAAAGCTTGAAACTTTCTTGTGACAAAAGGTTTATAACACTAGTTTGTAATCAAAAAAGTGTTAAAACCACAAAAAACAATAAAAGTAAAGATTTTTATGAAAAATACGAGTAGAAAAGCTTAGGAAACGTGACAAAACAAACTCAAACTTCTCCTAAATCATTGTTAGGCGATTGATACCACTTGTTGGACCTTAGATCTAGTAACTTATCACACAATATTGATGCAAATATGGTGACAAGAGTATATATGTATGTCGTATGGAATAGAGAGAAAGAGAAGAGAAAGAAACTAGAATATATTTCATAAAACATACACTTACACACTCAAGCACACATACAAATGACTAGGTATGTGCCTTTTATACATAGACTCATATGCCTCTTAAGCTTTAAGATGGGCTTGGTAATGGACTTGGTTTACATGGACTTAAAGAAGGCTTACACTTAACTTATGGAATATTAGATTAACCAAGTCCATAGCCCATTTAACTTAAACTATTATAACGTCTACGACACATTACAAAGTTCCTATTGAGTGAATGACCATCACTTCTACTTTAATGCTAACAATAACCAAATCTAATAAAAACAAACAAATCTATTCAAATCCCCGGCAACAGCGCCAAAAACTTGATGTGCTACAACGTGTGCAAGTTTTAAAATTTATAAAACACGATTTAACCGATTATCTATTTAACACATACGAGCAAGTATACTCGTCCGCAATAGTAAAGGTGGGTAAGTCGAGATCGTCCCAAGGGATTTGTGATTATTGTAATTAAATATAGCAAGCATTTGTAAAAAGGGTTGTCAATCCAATTTAGCGAAAATTCAATAGTAACAAATATCAATAAATAAAAACGTATACTTGTGTGATTCATGTCCCAATTGTATAGAGTATTCATAAAGTTTGGTGTAACTTGTAGTGATGCACAACCTAATGTAAATGATTAACAATCAATGGTTTATATCAAGGTAAATCATTGTTAAGAATTCTCCCAATTAGTTAACCCTATCGGCCTATTTAACTAATGTGGTAATTCTCTTGAAACTCTTTTTGTTTTGAAAAGCATTTCTTATCTTATTTGTTCTTACGAATCCTTTCGGCCTTTTCTCGTGATGAAATCGTTTCAAATCTATTTTAATGAGTAAACATGATGATTGTCACACATTATGATCCATACTAATTCGTGCACTGACGTTTTGGAGGAAAAACATGAAGAAAATCCTTTCGGCCTTTTTATTCTTTGAATGTTTTTACCAACAAATTAAGCAAGACTAGATGTTATTTCAACAAACTCATAAAATAAGAAAGATTTTCATGCATCACTCTAGATAAGAATACTCATACAATAGTTACATCATACACACAAGTATACCAACAAATTACTCCATAGCATTTATCATAATAGAACACAAGTAACAAACATAACTTTCATTAAACTTAAAGTAAAAATAGTTCATTGCAAATAAAATAAGATATACCTATCTTAGAATTACAAGAACTAGATTCGTAGAATTATAGCAACCACGCTCCTCCAATCGCCTAATATGACCCGTAAACAACTCCAAACTCGAACCAAACACTTGAGACTTTAACTCAATGTTTCCTGGATGTTTTTACAGCACTTCTAGACTTTCGGACAATATAATAAGTGAGTAATAGCTTTGGTGTAAAGCCTATCACAAATTGGGAATGTCACACTTAGTATCTAACCTTGGATCCCATTATATAGTAAAAGAACACTTATTATCCAAGTAAAAACGACCTAGGACAGTAAATATGAAGGAAATGATCGGTCACAATAATTATGAGGAGTAAAACCATCAATTAATGCTTCTTTGTAACTGCAACATCAGTCCAACCGATTGGATGAGGATCCATCCGATCGGCTGCTTACTTCCCAAAACATCCATCCGAATCGGATGCGGGCTCCATCCGATCGGATGGAGTCCTCTTGTACTCACAATCTTGACTTTTCTTTGACTTAATTCGTTGCGTACTCTATCCTTGGTTGTGGCACTGATTTCTTCCATAGAACTTGATATTTCTTTGACGTAGAATCATGGAAATCTTGATACCTTCAAATCACTGAGTCCTTGCGTGGTTTCTAACTCCGCTTCAATCTCGGGAATCTTCCAAATGTACATAATTACTCCAATTCTTCATCTTTTTATCATCTTTTCCTGTATTCGGCTACATTCACTTGCATATACACTTTTTCACGATTAAGTAACAAAAACATATAAATATAACCAAATATGATGCACAAAAATAATGATAACGCAACTAAAAACATGCTCATTCTGAGCGTTATCAGCATAGTTTGTTGCATTGTTGTTTGTGGTTCCTGGGCTTGTCTAGTGAACTTGTTTCCACTTGAATTCCTTGTAAACATTATAAGTTTTGAGATTTAATATATTCTTCACATTTCACTTAAAAAAAGTCTAATATCTTAAACATTTTCATAATTTAATGCATTTGAGATAGAGTAATGTTAGGGAGACCTAATTCATATGACTAAATTCATGCCTAAAGAGTTCATCATGCGATATGTGGAATGCATATTTTCTCTTTCATAATCCTCACTACTAATCTTGCCTTGTGTCGTGATCATAGAGATAGTCATATATTTAAGCATGAAGTTTAGTTATCTAAATCATTTTCCTTTGAGATACATGTGATGTTTATATAGCTTTAAAATATTTATGTATAGTAGAGATATGTATATACAACCAAAAAGTTTAAGAATTGACATAAATGAATTCCAAATCCTTATTACAGTCTACCATAGTGAATGCTAGTAAAGGTGAAAAAACTCTAAGAGCACCGGGTACAGTAGCGAAGGAGCCTCGCCAAGACCCTGATCACTGCACCGGTTGTGTAGTTCGCCAAGATCCAAGCCAAGTTTTTGGCGTGCGTGAAATTGGGAAATTTGCATATTTTTTTTACCGTTGCCAATACAACGGCTAGTTTCTTTAAAAAAAGAAAAAAAAAAGTTATACACTTTAATTTTTACAAAACCATTTTCCACTCTATATAAACCCCTTTTACGAAACTATTTTACAATATCACAACCTAAAATCTTTCACCTCCATTTCCACTTTCATTTCTTTACTATATCACAAAAAATATCTCAACATCCAAATGATCCTTTTTTCAATAACCTTCTCGAGATGTCGCAACATCCAAACTCATCATCTTCGTCAAATCCCGCTACACCTTCATCCGCAAACTCAATATCTTCCTCATCATAACCTCACTTTGCTCTGTTTGGTAGCCAATATACTATGCCACTTTACATAACTGAGCAATATTATCTTCAACAACAATTTCAACGTCTTCAAGGAAATCCACCATAATTCTATCCACCACAACAAACACAACCACAACCACCACAAACTGAACAAGCACCACAAGAAACCCGCGAAGAAAAAATGCAAAGAAAAGACAAAAGACCCGCCAGAAAAACAACCACCACCACCACCAAAAATCTCAAAAATCTAGTCACTCGTTGGACTCCCAAAGATGAAGAGTTATTAGCCACGTGTTATGTTGCGGTTTTTGAGGATAGCCAAGTCAAAAATGACCAATATGAGCAATGTTTTTGGGGAAAGGTTCTTAATGAGTTCAACTCATCTTCTCACGACAAATGTACTAAGGATATGATTACAGGGAAGTGGGCAGCGTTGAACAGTAATTTCCAAAAGTTCAACGGTATCTGCAAGCATTTAAGATGTTTGAGTATAAGTGGTGAAAACAAGGTTGATCTTTTGAACCAGAGTAGGAGTGCGTTTAAGGACGAGACAAAAGGAAGAGGGTTTACTCAAGACGGGCCATTGGAAATCTTGAGAAAACACCCCAAGTGGGATGCGGCCAAACCCGTTGATCCGGTTGATGTTACTGGATATACCAAGCTTATTCGGAGATAATCTGAGACCACGTCCCCCCGACAAACAACATGCGGCGAAAAATACAAAATCGGAGACCACGTCGGGCACAACTGGGAGTAACCTGCAAGATTTTGGGGAGTCTTTTCAAAATGAATTTAGACTCAAATGGGAGGCCGCTCAAGATATCTACGCGGTGAGTAAAGCGAAGGATGCCACAATAGTTAGGATCTCTGAGAAATAAGGAATTTCTCATTGCTGCCGATAGTGAAGCTGGTTCCTGCCGATAGTGAAGCTGGTTCCCGCCGATAGTTATCCATTGCTGCTACGGCTGGTTCCTGCCGATAGTTTAAGTTTGTTTCTGCCGATAGTGTTTATTGCTGCGGATATTATTGTTTGTTATCCGTATGTTTAGTAAGGTTGTTAGATTTATTTTTAGAAGAGATCATGTTTATCTCTTCAGACGTTTTCTTATAAGACGGGTTAGGGTTAGGGTTTCTTTTCATTATAAAAGAAAATCCCGTCTATGAGTTTAATGTACCTTTGACGATTACAATATTCAATAACATAATTCTTAGTTCATAGTCTGATCCATAGAGGATCATTGTCTTTTCTTCTTTATTATTCTTGTTTTTTAGTTTCCGCATAAACACAAGTCTTACACCTAGAGGTTCTCGTTTAACCAAGCTCAATCAAGCTCGACGTACTCGATCCTACAAGTGGTATCAGAGCCTGGTGAGGATCTCTGATAAAGAAGGAAACATTGTTGAATCGTCTCTCTTGAATCTTTTCACAATATCGCTATCAGGTGATAGATTTGAAATGTGCGCAAGGAAGATTAGGAGTCTGTTTCATAATAAGTCTATGGAAAAGCTGACTGAAAATGATGAATCCTATGAGGCAAAAGAAAATTTGGAAGAATATGCTCTAATGGGATTTCCATCACAGGTACAAAGATGTAATCCTGCTTGTCAAGAATTATACTCAACTCTTAATAAAGAATATGATGACATGAAATCTAAGTATAATGAATACTTTATTAAGGTTCAAGCTTATGATAATGCAGTTAAAACCTTAGAAAAACAAAAGGTTTGGTTTCAAAAGAATCAGTTAGCTTATGAGGAAAAGATTAAGGTTTTGCAGAGAGATTTAAGAAATATTGCTAATGAACTTAAATATTCTGAATCTCAAAATACTAAGGTCATGTTAGAAAATCAGGATTTACAGTCTAAGCTAGACAACTCCTTGGCTAGGTTTAATAAATGGAAAGACTCATCTAAAAACCTATACAGGTTAGTTGATAGTTCAATGTCTGTAAAAACTAAACGTGGCTTAGGGTTCGGTGACTACATAGGGAAAGATCAAGTCTATGACCCTAATGAGTATAGTGTGTTTGACCCTGAACCTGTTGACTATAAAATTCTTATAAAGTTTGTAAAAGCAGGAGGAATGAATGTTGTTCCTCCACCTATTAGAGGAGTTTTTATGCATACCCCTGTCCACTCTCTCTTTGACATTGACTCAGATGAGTCACAAATGGTTTATGGTAAAAAGTCTAGAGATTTACCTAAACCTAATGATTGTGTCTCTTGTTCCATAAGTGACAAGTCCTCAGAAGCAGAGTCTAAAGACTTTGTTTCATGTGATTCAAGTGAAGAGTCATCCACACCCAAATATCATGAGTCCTCAAGTACAACTAATGATAAATCTGCTTCTAAATCAGCCTTTTCAGACAACAGCTCAATTAATTCTGTTAAAAACAAATGTGTCTCTAGTTCCACTAGTAATAATGTTGTCTATGTTAAGAAAAATTATAGTAAGAACAAGGCTGTTAGGAAGAAGTCATGTTTTGTGTGTGGTAGTCAATATCATCTCATTAAAGATTGTGATTATCATGAGAAAAGAATGAATGGTGGGCAACAACAGTCAAGATCATTGTGGAAAAATGTTAAACAAATACCACCATATCTTCCACAAGCAGCAGGAATGAACTCTTATAGGGCTCCCTTTCCTGCTGATAGACCTGTTCCTGCAGATACCTCTGTTCCTGCTGGTATTCAGGGAACCATTCCTGCTGGTACCTCTTCATATTTTCAGAGGGATTTCAGGCCTGCCTATTATAATCCAATCTTTGGAGGGGGAATGGCTTATTCCCCATGGTATACTTGGTAATTGTCCAGTTTAGCTAATCATGTTGTTGTAATCTTGTTTGCTGGTTTTGAGGGGAGGCTAATGCTTGTAATTTTGTCTTGTTTTTCATTCATTTATGTTTTTTTTTTTTTTGTGTTTTTCTAATTTTGTTTTGCAGGATTTTAGTGTCTCTTGTTAGCTAACTTTGTTTTGCAGCTCTCAATCTCTCAATGCTTGGAATTAAAACTAAAGACAGTAATTTCCATTCATCATGATTAAGATGAGTACATTCAGTTACAAATCACAAAAGCTACATATCAACATCATTTATACATCATACCAACCTACAAACATCACTCGACCTAAACCCTACCACCTATTCCATCTTCCCTTTTCCCTTACCCATATAATCAGGCATGAACCTCCTACCTCTCTGACGACTGATTTCTTCATACACATGGGGGACTGGAAGTGCCAACACCACTGGGAGTGGCTGTCTTGGTTCAGGGGCTGGAGTTGAAGAGCTTGGGGTAGTTTGCCTCTGATGTATTCTAGGGCGTGACCTTGCAGTTGGTTGACTTGGATGTGGAGTAGAGTAGAATGATTGTGGAGTTGGCTGGCTTAGCTTAGGAGTTGGTCTGATGGGATTCTTTCTTTGTCCTGGATCTTGGCTTTCACGTTGTCGATTGTTTCGACTTCGAGGGTTAGGTTTTTCACGGCTAGAGTCTTCACGAAGATCTGCATTACCTTTTGGTACCGGTACTTTATAGAAGGTAGCAGTTGTCCTTTCCATCTCTTCAGTAAGCAGAGCCACAGTTTTCTTCATCTCTTCTCTTAACTTATCAGTAATGGGAAAATTGGGAGGATATGTCTCCCATTCACCCTGACAATAAGTCAAGGACTTCAACTCTGATGATCCTTCATCATCAGAGCTAGAGTACTCAAATGACGAAGGAGTAGATGGAAGAGGATCAGATGAATATGAATCTTCCTCAACCTTGGCCTTACCTTTGTTTTGAGAAGATGATGCAGTTTTGGGAAAGTAATTTTTCCACCCTGAGTCACTGGAGGAGGAAGAATCTGATGAGATTTCGATAATTGGAATTTTAGATGAACTCATGATTTTGAAGATTTTTGGTTTGATGAAGTTATTGTGATAATGAAGGTATTTGATTTGAGAAAAAGGGCCTTATAATGAGAAGGTGATTAATGCAAATTTATTGTTGGTTGGTGTTGTGTTTTAATTCTGGAGGTTTATTCTTAATGACTGGATTCGGAAGGTTGACTTTGGTCAAATCACCTCATTGCTGCCGATTGGTCAAACCTCTTATTGCTGCCGATTGACCAAGTGTTGCTGCCGATTGGTCAAACCTCCTTAAGTCGATTGGTCAATGTTACGTGCGGAGAATTGCAGCAATTTAAAGTGATATATTTGGCAACCCAACCTAAAATTGCACTTCTCTCATTTCAATTTCTCAAAATCCTATCAAACCCTAATTTTCTCATTTCGAACCCTAGATCATTCATCCAACACAATGACAACACTTCGCTACAAGGATGATCATAACAAGGTTGCATACTTAGAGTCATCTTCAAGAAGTGTTGGTTATGATGAGGTGTTAGCGTTTCTTCGTGGGTCATCCATTCGCTATGCACTCACTTATTGTCCAGTAACGGTGTATGATTCGCTGATTAAGCAGTTTTGGGCAACAGCTAAGGTCAGACACATTGTGGGAAGGGAGGACGACATCGTTGCCACCATTGATGAGCACGAAGTCATCATTACGGAGGAGTTGATTCGTGTACAGCTCCGATTTCCTGAGGAACATGGGGAATATGATCTTTCCAGACAAGAGATCAATGATGGTATGGCTACTATAGGTTATCCTGTCACTGGTAGTTGTACATTCTTTAAAAGTAAGTTGTCTCCTCAATGGAGATTTCTGGTTCATACTTTACTCCAGTGTATGAGTGTTAAGACAGGTGGTTGGGACCAATGTCCAAGTCCCATTGCGTCTGGTCTTGTTTGTCTATCTCAGGGTAGAATATTTAATTGGGCCAAATATATTTTTGATGGGATGGTTGAAAATATCTCTGGTGATAAAAACAGATTTTTAATGTACCCTAGATTTCTTCAAATTATCTTAGGTGTTCAGACAATTAACCCATCCCCTAAGATAGTGAATCGGTTGACTCCTAAAATGTTTGCTCTGATGAAGATGAATTTTACAGGCCAATATTTGCCTTTATTACCTGCCATGTTACACAATGTCAATCCTGCTGACAACCCAGATCCTGCTGACAATGTCAGTGTCCCACCATCACCCAATGCAGCTGATGCTAGTGTATCCAATGCTGCTGATGAAGGGACTTCAGTTGCTACTGATGCATCTGCATCTGTTGCTGCTGATGACCCATTTCCACCATCACCTAGACCATCCACACCTAGACCTGAGACTAATGTCCCTGATGAGCCCAATGTCCAGGCCACCACAGTTGTTACACCTGTTGTCCAGCCAACACCTTCTGTGGACTTTCCTTCTTCTTCAAGGCTTTCAACTCCTAGTCCTTCTAGGCATACTTTCAGTGAAGACATCCATGTAGGAGGAGAATTTCATGTATCTCCACCTAGATCCAATGAAGCTCCTAACACCTCAGGTATTCCTACTGGTGGAGCTGAGGATGCTGTTGATCTCACCTCTTTGTCCCAGTTACTTGATAGTTCTATGCAGAAAATTGCAGCATTGGAGTCAGAGCTTATAGAGACTAAAAGGAGTTTTAGTGAGAAGGTGGAGCATTTGGAAAAGGAGCTCAGGGATTCTAAGGAAACTTTCAGTAGGACTATCCAAGAGCTCAATGATAGAATCAGCTCTTTGGAAGCTCAACATCCTCAGAAGAAAAGAAGGGTTGTACTTTCTGAGTCTGAGGAAGATCAGGATGATATGTCATTTGATGGGCTTAATGTGCTGGCTTCTGTTTCTCTTGATAGTGCACATACTGAAGTGCCTACCTCTTCTGAGCACACTATCACTACTCAACCTCAGGCCTTCACTGGAACAAGGACCATTGCTGCTGATGTCTCTGGTGTTCCTGCTGAAGTTGGTAGTGTTTCTTCTGAGTCTAAGGTTCCTGGTAATACTGCTGGTAGTGACACCATTCCTCCTGAAGCAACACAAAATGATGATGAGATAGCTAGACAGATCCAAGCACAGGAAATTGCTGATGCACAAGCTAGACTAGCTCAGGTTGCTCAAGATGAGGAGCTTGCAAGGAAAATGTCTGCAGATGAGAGGAATATAGCTGGGATTATGAATAACACAAGATCAGAAGATCCTACTTCAGAAGAGTTCAGTGAGCAAGTCGAATACTTGTTGGCTTCTGATATGATTATTAGAGCTCATGGGTTTATGATTCTTCAAGATTCAGAGTTGGATTCGGATGAAAGGTCAGATCAGCTCAAGGCATTTATCTTAAAGACTCATAGAGCATCCACTTGGAATGACTTGATGCATAGGATCAGTGAAAGACAAAAGTCAGGATATAAGATGCCTACAAACAAAGATAATGTCAATTTTATGAAGGTATATCTGAAGAATGAAGCTAACTACAAGCTCAGTGACTTCAAAGGTTGGACTGATGCTGCAATCCAAAAGTTGTTCCTTGATACCTATGCAAGGATAAATTCTTCAGTCCAGACAGATATTCCACATAGCAAGAAAAGAGAGCCTTCATCTTTAGAGTCTGATGTTGCAAAGAAAATGAAGTCTGGAGAGACATTGTCTGGTGCATCTTCCTTTATTCCTACTGAAGGTTCTCAGGATACCACATTCATTTTACCAATTCCTAATGTAGATGCATCTGAGGCACCACAAGAAGGTCCTATTTCTGATGGTATTCCTGCTGCTCATGTCTCTGTTTCTGCTGAACCATCTTCCTCAGTTCCTATCCTACAATATGGTCTAAGGACAAGGGAGAAGAGTCACTCTCACCACCCTTCTTCTAGGGATATTTCTGAAGTAGATGATCATGATTTGGTTAGGG
This sequence comes from Artemisia tridentata subsp. tridentata, assembly GCA_021014915.2. NCBI lineage: Eukaryota > Viridiplantae > Streptophyta > Magnoliopsida > Asterales > Asteraceae > Artemisia > Artemisia tridentata. The sequence goes on along the minus strand of CP139503.1, from coordinate 339,453,016 downwards.
TCGATTCCGATAGTGATTCAGAAGGTGATTCCATTCATTCTTGGGGACATATTGCTCACTGGGAGATTAGGTCTACTCCTGAAGGTGAAGTCAATGTTTGGTTTTCTCTTGATGGGACAGTCAAATTCTTTACCTTTCTGAGGGAGCTGTTGAATAGGGTTGAAAGAAAAGATTTGGAGAATCTTTATAAGATAGTGGATAATTACTATCAAACTCATACTCCTACTGGGATAGGCCTAATGCTTTGGGGAGATTTACAAGTTTTAATGAATTCATTGGAAGGTGAAAAGGCTAAATTGGTGTGGGGTAATCAATCATCCTGGAGGGTATTTTCTTGGAGGCTATATCCTTCTTCCAATGTTCATGTAGTGGAGCTTATCTCTGGCAAGATTTTGTCTATGTTTGTTGATGTCTCTTATCCTTTATCTGAGGGACTTATGAAGAGAATGCTCACATAGAAGGTCCGAGTTCCCAAGCATACTATTGGAAATGATTTAACCACAGCTGAACAGTTGGTCAAATTCATCAAAGATCAACTTGCAGCTAAAGGTTCATCTGCTTAAGGGGAGGTTTCTTGTTGTTGTTGTATATCTTTTTATCTTTCTTTCTTTTGGTTTCTTTTCTTATTTTCTTTCTTTTCTTTTGGTTTGTTTCTGATTTCTTTTTCTTAGTTCAAAAAAAAAAATAAATAAATAAAAATAAAAAAATAAAAAAATAAAAAATTTTTGTATATTTTGTGTGCTAATAAGTTGGTTTTGAGCAACATCTTGCAGGTACAGTGTTGGTGTTTACACCTTCACCTTAAATGGTATTCAACTCACCATGTCTTGCAGACAAGAAAGAGTTGACTCACCATGAGGGTACGGCTCTGGTGTGATAATCAAATCCATTGATAGCTGTAATAGCTTGCTCAAAGCTATAGGGTACTTCAACTCACCCATGATTCAGTTCTGAGAGTTGAAAATGGTTCTCAATTCACCATGGATGTAACCCTTTAAGGGATCCAAAGAATTGGCTAGTCCACAAAAGTATGGTTTGTGGTAAAGACATTTGGTATCCATATTTGGTATTCAATTCACCAAGGTTTTGGTAACCTAAGAATTGGCTAGTCCTGAGCAAACGGCTACAGGTAAAGACAAGTCAAATCCGTTTATAGTTGCTGATTTGCTAATAAATCAGATGGTTATCAATGTACCATGGTCTAACACACCTAAACATTGGCTACTCCAGTAGTGATGGCTATTGGTAAAGAGACATCAAATCCATTAATTTTCAATGATTCACCTCTCACAGGAGTTAACACACCTGGATGTGATGAGAATAGTATGAAACTTAAGTGATTTGATGTACATATTGTCATAGTAGCAGCCAAGCTCAAGTGAATGTCATGGTGACCAGTTTACATGTTTTGAAGAAGATTTCCTATTGCTGCTGAACTATTGAAGTTGCTGCTATAGATGTTGGAATCTTGCAGGTTATAGATGTTGCTGTTGGTTACTACTTATTGCTGCTGCTAATTCGCAATCCTCAAGCCTGAGAAGTTAAAGCTCTATCACGTTGAAATCTTGCAGGTTAACCTAGTCAACCTCAAGATTAGGGGAGGATTGTTAGGATCTCTGAGAAATAAGGAATTTCTCATTGCTGCCGATAGTGAAGCTGGTTCCTGCCGATAGTGAAGCTGGTTCCTGCCGATAGTTATCCATTGCTGCTGCGGCTGGTTCCTGCCGATAGTTTAAGTTTGTTTCTGCCGATAGTGTTTATTGCTGCGGATATTATTGTTTGTTATCCATATGTTTAGTAAGGTTGTTAGATTTATTTTTAGAAGAGATCATGTTTATCTCTTCACACGTTTTCTTGTAAGACGGGTTAGGGTTAGGGTTTCTTTTCATTATAAAAGAAACATCCCGTCTATGAGTTTAATGTACCTTTGACGATTACAATATTCAATAACATAATTCTTAGTTCATAGTCTGATCCATAGAGGATCATTGTCTTTTCTTCTTTATTATTCTTGTTGTTTAGTTTCCGCATAAACACAAGTCTTACACCTAGAGGTTCTCGTTTAACCAAGCTCAATCAAGCTCGACGTACTCGATCCTACAGCGAAGGATGCCACAATAATGAAGTTTGAAGAAATGACGTTTCTCGGCACTAGCACCGTGTGGTTACCGGAGGAGGATGCCTTCATTATCAACATGCAAAAAGAAGAAATTCGAGCAATATATAGAATGAACCGCAATTAGTCGTCTACGTTATTTATTTATTTTTTCGTATTTTTTTATTTTATTTTCATATTGTAATTTGTATTTTTATTTTAATAAATGAAAAATTAGTTGATTTGAAAAAAATGAAAATAAAATAAAATAATGGTAGGTCTTAAAAGTGGGGTTTTATCTTAAATTACTGAAGAGAGTGTTTTTGGGTGTGTGAGTAAGAGGTAAGTGAAAATGAAAAAATTGACGTGTCGTTAATGTGATGCTTTGGCCAGTGCTCTAATAATTACTAAATCATAAAAATCTAGTTTATGATTTATAGTTGGGAAAATTACCAAAATAGACCAGTTGCCCTACGACTTATCACTTTCCAGGACTAAAATTTTCAAAAGTCCAAAATACACCAAGGGCGACTCATTTTTTGGGCAACTCGTGTTTACGTTTGACACGTGTCCTTAAACAATCGAATAAAGATTAATCCACCTACAATACTTGGACACTTGTTGGCTGGTGGTTGCGTTGCACAAGTTGCCCAGTCGCCCGATCGATTTTAGACTTTTAATAATTTTAAGTTTAGAAAGTGATAAGTCGTAGGACGACCGGACTATTTTGGTAATTTTCCCTATTTAGTTTGCAAAGGTATCGGATCTTTTGGAAAGGGGGCCCTAATTAAAAAGTCTAAAAAGTGATATGGTGGTGACACGTGTCCCCCCTCTTTTTTTACCCCAAGGACATAAAGGTAATTTCAATTCAACAATCCCTCTTTCCTCTTTCCACTTTCCTCTTTCCTCTTTCCGTTCAACAATTCCTTTCTCATACGCCTCCTTTTTCTAATTCCGTTCAACAATCCCTTTTTTTCGTCCATATATAATCGAAATTTACACAATGATCTCCATTCAATTCATTCATTAATTCAATTTCACATTTTTTTCATTCTTTCATTTGTTCATATTTTGCAAATTTAGGGTTTTTTTGCTCTCAATTCATATTCTTTTATTTGAATCGTTAATTGCTCTTTAAATCGTTTTAATTGTTCATATCGGAAGAGAATTAGGGTTTTTAACCGTACGATCGGTTAATCAAAAAAAAATTAGTGTTTTTAACCGTTGAGGAAGAGAATTAGGGTTTATAATCATTCAATTGGAAGAGAATTAGGGTTTCTAAGCATTCAATCGGTCAATTGGAAGAGCATTAGGGTTTGAATTGTTCAATTGGTTATTTAGAAGAGAATTAGGGTTTTTAACCGTTCAAATTTGAGGATTTTCAACGTCAAATCAATTTCTAATGGCTGAAACTGATACTCATGTGTTTAATCAAGGTAATTTCATTTTTTGTTATACATTCATCAGTCAGTTAGTGCTTATCTTATGTTCATCAATTTATGCTTATTTTTATCATATGTTCATCAATTTTTTTGTTATCTGCTTATTTTTATCTGTAGTGCTTATCTTAGCTATGATTTCAATTTATGCTCCATTTGTTTAGTTGATGAACATATTAACTATATGTTGTTTTTGGTGCATTAGTCATTGTGCTGTGTTATGTGTTTTTGGTTCATCAATTATTTGTCCTGTGTTGTGTGTTTTTGGTTCATCAATTTTTGGTTCATCAGTTTATTTTGCTGTGGTATGTGTTTTTTGGTTCATAAGTCATTGTGCTGTGTTATGTGTTTTTGGTTCATCAGTTTATTTTGCTGTGGTATGTGTTTTTTGGTTCATGAATTATTGTCCTGGTGTTATGTGTTTTTGGTTCATCAGTTATTTGTCCTGTGTTATGTGTATTAAGTTCATCAATTATTGTCATGTGTTATGTGTTTTTGGTTCATCAATTATTGTCATGTTTTAGTAGTATAAGTTTCAACTGCTACTTGTATGCCCTGTGTCATGTGTTTTGGTTCATCAATTATTGTTCATCAATAAATTAAATGATTATATATATATATTATATATATATATATATATATATATATATATATATATATATATATAATATATATATATATATTTTACAGACAATGATTATGAACCTATTCCATATTCTGTTGGTATTGTTTCTGAGGAGACGGGTGAGAAGTTATGGATTCCTGATATTCCTGCTGGTGAGAAGCCATGTTTTGGTATGATGTATCATTCTATGGAGCAGGCTTATGTGTATTACAAAGCCTACGCAAAAAAAGCGGGTTTTGAGGTTCGTTTAGGTCAACAATATGTATCTAAGAAGAATAAGGACAAAAATCTGGATTTGAAGTATTTTGTTTGTAGTAAAGAAGGTACAAATCCTGCCCCAAAAGTTGGAGCAAAGCCAAGTAATAGGAAACATCCGTCTAAGCGTACTGATTGTAAGGCATTTTTATGCGTGAAGTATATTGAAGGAAAAGGATATTGGTGTTATGAATTTGTTGAGGCTCATAATCATAGCCTAGTTAGTCAGGAAGATAGCGTTTTTCTTGTTTCTTCTCGTGATGTTTCTTATACTCAGCAAGTTTTTCTATATCAAGCATCGCAAGTGAATCTTGGTCCAGTGAAGGGTTTCAATTTACTTAGGCAGATTTATGGGGACTATGATTTTATTGGGGCAAGTTCGGTTGATTGTAAAAATTATAGGAGAGATGTGCTTGATTTCATTGGTAAGAATGATGCTCAGATGTTAGTTGAGATGTTGATGAACAAGAAGGATTATCTTCCTAATTTTTCATTTGAGTATCAAACTGGTGAGAATAACGCGTTGACGAACCTTTTTTGGGCTGATGAATATGCGAAGAGAAACTATTATGCGTTTGGCGATGTTATGTCATTTGATGCGACATTCAGAACGAATAAGTAAGTTCATTTTTTATAAGTTCACCAGTAATAAGTTCATTTTTTATAAGTTCATCAGTAATAAGTTCATCAGTTAATTTAGATGGTTCATCAGTTAATATAAATGGTTCATCAGTTAATTTAAATGGTTCATCAGTTAATATAAATGGTTCATCAACTGTATGTGACTGACAGGTTATGTTACTGTATGTGACTGTGACAGGTCACTGTATCTTATCTCTTTATCTTATCTAAAAATCCACCTTTTTATCTCTACACCACCTATCTTATCTTTTTCCTCTACCCCACCTATCTTATCTCTTTATCTCTTTTCTTATCTTTAAATACTGATGAAATGAATGTAAATAGGTCATGTTTCTAGCTTGAATTGTTTCCCCGGAGTGGTTGTTGGGTGACTGTGAGTAGCTTTTGAAACTCATTGATCAGCTCAGACACATAAACTTCGCCGCAACAAGATGATGTTCATCGGTATAAAAGTTAATTCACGTTGCCCATCATCTTGTTCTGGCAGTTTGTGTGTTTGAGCTGGTCAATGAGAATCAAAACCTACGCAAACAGTCACCAACGACCATTTCTGGGGAAACATTTGAAGCTAGAAACATTTAAACAAAAATTTTAAACCTTCTGTATTTGATTGTTATAAGCTGATGTGATTGAAATGATGTACTTAATGTAAGTGGTTCATCGGTTATATAATAATGTAAATGGTTCATCAGTTATATTATAATGGTTCATCGGTTATAAAATAATGTTTATCATTTATTTTTGATAGGTACAAAATGGTTTTTGTACCATTCACTGGGATTGACAATCATAATCATTGTGTTACATTTGGAGCTGCCTTGCTGTCATCAGAAACGAAAGAATCTTACATTTGGTTGCTTCAATGTTTTCAAAGAGCGTTTGTTCAAGCACCAAAGGTTATTGTGACTGATCAAGACGGATCAATGAAAGTTGCAATAGAGACTGTTTTCCCGTTATCTCGTCACAGATTATGCATGTGGCATATCATGCAGAAGTTGACTTCAAAGGTATGTTCATCAATTTGTTTTTTATAATTATTTTTGTTTATTAGTTAATTCTCTTCATCAGTTTGCTTTTGTCCAATCACCTTTTTTCTTTATCAGTTAGTTTTATAAAATAGTGTTCATCAATGAGTTCCGTTCATCATTAAAGTTGATCTTGATTTTGTAGATTGGTCTCGTGTTAGCCAAAGATCGTACTTTTAAAAGAAGAATATCGGATATTGTTTGGACTGATAGAATAGAGCCTGAAGAGTTTGAGCATTTGTGGGAGCGTTTGTTAGTTGATTTCGATTTGAAGAGTCACAAATGGCTTTCAGATATGTATAATTTGAGGCATAAATGGATTCCAGCCTATTATAGGGATGAGTTGATGTCGGGTTTGATGCGTACTTCTTCAAGGTCAGAGAGTGAGAACAATGCCTACGGTCGCTTGAATAGTATTGATTTGACTTTATGGGAGTTCTATAATCATTTTGATAGTGTGGTGGGTTGCCAAAGATTTGCTCAACGTAAAAATGATCATGACAGTCGGTATACTATTCCAGATATGCACACCGAACTTGAGATAGAAAAGGAGGCCTCAGAATTATACACTCGGTCCATTTTCTTTGATGTTCAAACTGAGATTTATGCTTCTGTGATTTCATGTATGTCGGTTAGTGTTTCGGATGTTGATTCTGGCAAAAAATATGTTATTCAAGATACTGGTGAAGACGAGCAGATTAGTAGGCGACATCGTCAAGTTGAAGGCGCTGTAAATGAAGTTTTTTATGAAGTAACATCTTTTTTATATAATTAGTTTTTGTTCATCAGTTTTTTGTAATAAGTTTTGTCATTTTATTTTAGTTCATCAGTTGAAGAATTTTATTTCATCAGTTTTTTCATTATGTAATACTTCCTTTTTTTCAGGTCTTGTGTAAACCAGCTGAAGAATTTTATCAGTGTACGTGCAAACGTTTCGAGTCATATGGACTGTTATGTCGTCATATCTTTTATGTTCTTCGGTTGTCAAAGGTTAAAAAGTTTCCAAAGAAATACGTGCTTAGGCGTTGGTCAAAAGATTCATTACCACCTGCATCAGTCATTCAAACCACTGGTGACAGTCCTGATATGATCTTGCGTGAGATATTCAGATCAGTTGAGTATTGTGTGAATCGTTATGCAAATGATCCCGAGCTACTGCAAAAGTTTAGAGATCATCAGGTTCAGTTAATGGCGAAGGCAGATGTTGATGTTCCTATACCTAAAAAGACTAATAAACGAGATAGGCTTGCTTCTATTCTTGGTGTCTCGCAATCGGAAGAGACCATTGTAAATGTTCCAAAGCAGGTTAGTACTGATCATCTTATCTGCATTTTTATTTATTTGTTTTTTCTTATAAGATTTTATCTATTATGTTACCTTAGGTTCATCAGTTAGTTTATATGTGTTTATTTTGTGTTACCATAGGTTATGTTATCACAGGTTAGGATTTATCATAGGTTCATCAGATATTATAGGTTCATCAGTTGTGTTATGTTAGGCTCATCAGTTATCATAGGTTCATCAGTTATCATATGTTCATGAATTATTATAGGTTCATCAGTTTGGGTTCATCAGTTGTTTGTTCAGCATCTTTTTGATAAGTTGGGTTCATCAGTTTTGTTATGTTAGGCTCATCAGTTATCATAGGTTCATCAGTTATCATATGTTCATGAATTATTATAGGTTCATCAGTTTGGGTTCATCAGTTATCATAGGTTCATCAGTTATCATATGTTCATCAGTTGGGTTCATCAATTGTTGTTAAGCATCTTTTTGATCATCCAATTGTTATTGTCTTGTTTTTTTTGTCCAAAACAGGTTAGTACTAAGGGTTCGCGAAAAAGGATAAAGAGCAGTGTTGAGCGTTCACTTAATCCAAGTGGGAAGCGTATGAAGAACTGTAGATTCTGCAAATGCAGCATGAAGGATCATAATCAGGCGAAGTGCAGTGCTATCAGAGCTCAAATTGATGCTAAGAAGGCTAGTGATAAGGCTGCTATAAAGGAAAGTAAGTAGAAGGCGAGATTGGCCGCTAAGAAGGCGAAGTTGTCTGAGAAGAATGCTTGTGTAGTTACTTAGTTGTCTGTTTGATAATAAATGTGAAGTTTGTTTGATAAGAATTTTTTTTTTTTTGAGAAGTTTGTTTGTAGGTTCATCAGTTTATTTCTAAAAGTTCTTTTTGCATGTTCATCAGTTTATATCTGAGCTTATTCTTGTTAGAATTGCTTATTTTAGCTTACAAGCTTTTAGAAGCTTGTGTGTTCATAATCAGTTAAGCCATAGCTTCTTTTGCTTGTATAAGCAGTCTGCTATTTAAGTGCTTTTTCTGGCTTATTCTTTAAGTTTTAAAAAGTTTGCTTTCACAAAAGTCTTTTATTTTCTGCTTATAAATAAGTTCCAAAGAAAATTTTCAAAAATAAAATAAAAAGGGAATCTGATGAACTTAAAATTGATGAACCAAAAAAACACATAACAATAATTGAAGAACCAAAAAAAAAAACACATCACAATAACTGATGAACAATAATTGATGAACCAAAACACATAACAAGGGTCAATAATTGATGAACCTAAAACACATAACACCAGGATAATAATTGATGAACCAAAAAAAATAACACAACACAATAACTGATGAACCAATAATTGATGAACCAAAACACATAACAAGAGTCAATAATTGATGAACCAAAAACACATAACACCAGGATAATAATTGATGAACCAAAAAAAATAACACAACACAATACTGATGAATCAAAAAAACACAATAACTGATGAACCAAAACACATAATACAGCACAATAACTGATGAACTAAGAAACATGACAGATAGTTAATATGTTCATCAACTAAAACAAAAAGAGCATAAATTGAAATCATAGCTAAGATAAGCACTACAGATATATAATATGTTCATCAACTGATGAACAAAAAAAACTAAAATTCATACAAAAAAATTCATATTCATCAATTAGATCAGATTACTACAGCTAACTATTTAACCGTAAATTACATCAGATTGTTCTTGAAATCAAAAATCACTTGCCTGTTCTAACCAACAAAAACCGTTAGTGCTGCAAACTATTTAACCATACCAAAAATCACTTGCCTGTTTTCACTTCTTTTGAATAAGAGCATTAGCTTCGTTCTCAAAATACTCGGTAGCACGTTCTGCAATACTCTTTGCCGACATATTTTGGAGAATTCTCTTATCCTTCAGACTTAAACTTTGATACTCTTGAACCTCCATCTCTACTACTTTTCTGTTCTGATTGCAGTCGGACAACAAAATCTTTGTTAGGTACTTCTTTCTCAAGTCTTCGATCTGTTTGTTTTGTTCTTTTCCTTCTCTTGCAAACCCAGCATCAAAGAACTTGTTACCCAAATATGTTTCCATATGCCTCATAGCGAAAATACCACAATCAATGTAATTGTTTTTGGTTTTCCATGGCATTTTCACATAAGACACTGGGTATGTGTTTAGTGCTTCAACATACGGATAGCCATTTTTTTTCAAGAACTTCAAAAAGAGATATCTCTGTAACAACAAATAAATAAACAATGATCTTCAATTTAACTGATAACTGATGAATTTATGATAACTGATGAACATATGATAACTGATGAGCCTAAGATAACACAGGACAATAACTGATGAACCTATGGTACCATAACAGATAAAAAAAAAAAAAAAGAATGGATGATGAAAAAAGATGCTGAACAACGATGAGACCCAATTGATGAACCTATAATAATGATGAACATATGATAACTGATGAACCTATTATAACTGATGAGCCTAACATAACATAACTGATGAACCAACTGATAAAGCATAAATATCTGATGAACCTATGATAACTCCTAACTCTGATAACATAACCTATGGTAACACAAATAAACTATATAAACTAACTGATGAACCTAAGGTAAACATATATAGAACAATAATTGATGAACATATGATAACTGATGAACATATGATACTGATGAGCATATGATAATGATGAACCTATGATAACTGATGAGCCTAAGATAACAAAGACTATATTGATGAACATAAATTTAATATACATAAAATTCTTACCAAATATCTGAGTTTATTCTGATATCTATCTTTGATTGATTGATTGTGATCCATGTTGTCAAGAATATGTATTTGAGGTTCTTTCAAGTTGAAACAGACAACATAGTAGTGTTCGTCAGCAAGCATCATTGGGAAAAACATCTGTAAAATATAAAGTGTTAAAATTTACAATTATCAATTTGTTCATCAGTTTTTTATCTCATACAAACTAGTAAAATAGAAGTGCTTACTAGGTCAATATCTTTGATAGATTGATAAGCATTGGACAAAAACAAAAGACTGTTCATGTTCTCCTCAAACTTTGAATTGAGAGCCTTCGAGTTTATAACCATTTTCTCCATTTCTGGTGTCTGTGGTTCATCAATATTAGTCAAAGCATATGTAAACTGATTTCAACTATTGAATCATAATTGATAAAGTTTTTGTAACTTACAATAATTGATGTATGGCTATATAGCTTCCTCAATGATCCTGGACTCCTTTTCTTTTCTGCTAGGTTAAGTAGATACGTCCACATATCAATCGCTCCTGAAGTGATTTCATTGCCTTCTTTGAAGCTCTCAAAGTGGACTGTTTGACCGTCAACAAAGTATGTATGAAATAACACATCACTGCAATTTCATTTTAAGATAATATTTTAGAATGAAAAAAAAAATCTATTGATTAAGAAATACGATTTTTAAATTGATGAACCTAATACATATTACTTACTCGAGATCTCCACTTGCAGCGAAAATTGTATCAGCTACCTTTTTTTCCATCTCGTGCACTTTGTGCTTCATCACAACAACTCTTTGTAAATACGGAGATTTTAGAGATTCAGTAGGCTTGACTTTTCTCTTTTCTTTTATATTTTCCAATCCTTCTTCACCTTCTTTAATTCTCTTCACCATTTCAGGCACTTTAAGCTTTTGAGTGATTGTGTTGAAAGAATTTAGAGGCGTGGAAAAATCTTCATCTACTGTTTCAATCATTCTTAATTTTTCTTCGGGTGATGGGGGTATCATTGATATGGGGGTTACCATCAGTGGAATATCTTGTGGTGTATCTTGTGCCGTATCTTGTAGGGAAGCGTCCTCTTCAAATTTTTTCCAAGCACTGTCATCAATTTCCCCACTCAACGATTCTGATGATGTTTGCAAGAAAGGTATGTTTTTGATCAAGTCATCCAAGATCTGCTCGGGGTCTTTCTTCTTTTGATACAAAACAATAGCCTGCAATTGCTCCGTGTTGAATATCGGGAATTCTGGCCTTTGCATCTGTTTTCAGTTAAGGGTTCATCAGTTACTTTTTTGTATTAAGTGTTTTCATAATACAAATCAATTATAAGTTCATCAATTAGGTACAAAATGGTTTTTGATTTTATTACCTGTTTTTTACGTTCAATCATTTCAATTTCTTCAATAAAGTCCGGATCCATGAACATTTGAGTTAACGTTTCATCTTTTTCTTTACTTGCTTCCTTAGCCTCGGAGCCATCGTTATCATCACCCATTGTTATCATCAGAATTGAGCTCTCATCTTCACTCTGTGAGCTCTCAACCGTCGTTCTGTTTACCAACCTGTTCATCCAGTCCCGGACTTCCAACAATGATTCATTTCCGGGGTATTTTTCCAATCCAGCCCTTAGCATGTCATCAATATCAATTTTCAGTTCTTGAAATATTGTTAACATGTTCCTCAATGAGTGATTGAACTCTTGTCATTAATATAATCAAATAAGATCTAAATATTATAATGGTTCATCAGTTATATTAAAATGGTTCATCAGTTTACACATGCTTTGACTAATAAGTTTAAAGATTTTTACCTCCGCTGATTTGAATTGGGAATACACCCCTTGAAACTCTAATATCATTGCTGATAACTGTTGGGTGAGCTTAATACTTGCAGATGACAAGCTGTTCCGTTCATCATTTCCATTTTCAGTTGTTTCATCAGTTCTAGTCATTGGAATATCATCATCTGTTAAATTGTTGAATTAAATTTTAAAACATATATTAATGGCTAATTGATGAACCTAATATAATCATAGTTTAATAAATAATAAATTCTTACGCATATCAGCTGTTTCGTTAGTTCCGGTCATTAGATAATCCATTTCATTTTTTCCATTATTTCTGGTCATTGGAATAGGATCATCTGTTAAATTGTTCAATTAAATTTTAAAATATATTTCAACAACTAATTGATGAACATAAGAATTTCAAATATCACAAAAAAGATTATTACCGATCGGCTGAGCATCTACCCATTGATTCTCCTTAATATCATCTATATGGGTATGAACATAATCAGCTACTTGCTCATGAACAGGTTCAATAACATTAGGAGATTTTGATTTTCTTTTTCTTTTGTATGTGATTTGGCTTTTGAACAGATCCATCGAATAGTGTTTCTTCGGAGATTTTGAATTTCTTTTCCTTTTCCTTGTGCTTCCTACATGTTTTCCACCTTTTCTCAGAAAGTTTTTATAAGTTTTAAATGGTTCATCAATAAGAATGTTTCAATACGTACCTTGTTGATCAATTTTTTGCCCTTCTTCTTCAATCATCTGTAAACCATGCTCTTCAACTACTGCAAAAATAGATGCCAATTATTGATGAACATATGATAACTGATGAGCCTAACATAACCAAACTGATGAAACTATAATAATTGATGAACATATGATAACTGATGAACCTATGATAACTGATGAACCTAAGATAACACGGGACAATAATTGATGAAACTATGGTAACTGATGAACATATGATAACTGATGAACCTATTATAACTGATGAGCCTAACATAACCCAACTGATGAAACTATAATAATTGATGAACATATGATAACTGATGAACCTATGATAACTGATGAACCTATGATAACTGATGACAATAATTGATGAAACTATGGTAACTGATGAACATATGATAACTGATGAACCTATGATAACTGATGAGCCTAAGATAACACATGACAAAAAGATGTTGAACAACAACTGATGAAACCAACTGATGAACCTATACATTAAGAATTCCCTTTTAAGAACCCAACTGATGAACCCAATTGATGAACCTATACATTAAGAACCCAACTGATGAACCTATACAATAAGAACCCAACTGATAAACCATTACATTAAGAACCCAACTGATGAACCTATACATTAAATAATTAAGTAACTTAGTTATAATTACAAGTTCAATCTACGAGCTACTGATGAACCCAATTAATGAACCTATACATTAAGAACCCAACTAATGAACCTATAGAATAAGAACCCAACTGATGAACCATTACACTGCCCTAAAACTCCATTATCAGGTTCCCACTTTACGGTTCATCAGAAATGCTTACCTTCATCATTCTTCTTATTTCCTTTTAAGAAGCTGGAAATAAGGCTTCTTGTCCATTTCGGTTTGTTTGATGGTTCTACAACATTTTGTATCTCTTCTTCTTCATCATCAACAGCATCTTTTGATGGTTCTACAACATTTTCTATCTCTTCTTCTTCATCATCAACAACATCTTTTTCATTCTCAATCTCTTCATCATCATCTGTTAAATTGTTGAACTAAATTTTAAAACATACATTAACAGCTAATTGATGAACCTAATATAATCATAGTTTAATAAATAATAAATTCTTACGCATATAAATTGTTTCATCATCAACAACATCTTTCTCATTCTCCTCTTCATCACCATCATCTTTCTCAATCTCCTCTTCATCACCATCATCTTTCTCAATCTCTTCTTCTTCCTCATCATCTTTGTCATTCTCTATCTCTTCATCATCATCATTTTTCTCATTCTATATCTCTATGTTCTGTCCATCATCATCCTTCGTTTCTTATTCTTCTTCTTCCTCCTCCTCTGTTTTAGTTGCTTTACAAGTCCTTGGTTTTCGGCATTTGCCAAACATCATCTCCTCCAATTCTTGCATTGTTTCTGTTTTCCAGTACTCAAATGCTGGGGTTTTTGGTTTTTTAAGAAGTGAATTGGCAAATATCACCTGCATTTTTAAGATAAAGTTAGATTAAAAAAAATTGATGAACCTATGGTACCATAATAGAGAAAAATAACACAGGACAATAATTGATGAACCTTTGATAACTGATGAACATATGATAACTGATGAAACCTATAATAATTGATGAACATATGATAACTGATGAACATATAATAACAGATGAGCCTAACATAACACAACTGATGAACCAAACTGATCAACCCTTAATATCTGATGAACCTATGACAACAACTGATGAACCCAACTGATGAACATATGATAATTGATGAACATATGATAACTGATGAACATATGATAACACAGGACAAAAAGATGCTGAACGACAACTGATGAACCCAACTGATGAACCTATGATAACTGATGAGCCTAAGATAACTGATGAGCCTAACATAACACAACTGATGAACCAAACTGATAAACCCTTAATATCTGATGAACCTATGATAACTGATGAATATATGATAACTGATGAACCTATGATAACTAATGAGCCTAAGATAACAAAGGATAAAAAGATGTTGAACAACAACTGATGAACATATGATAACTGATGAACCTATGGTAACTGATGAACATATGATAACTAATGAACCTATGATAACTGATGAACCTATGGTAACTAATGAGCCTAACATAACACAGTACAAAAAGATGCTGAACAACTGATGAACCCAACTGATGAACCTATATTATCTTATGAACCTATGATAACTGATGAGCCTAACATAACACAACTGATGAACCATTAATATCTGATGAACCTATGATAACTCCTAATCTGTGATAACATAACCTATGGTAACACAAATAAGCACATATAAAGTAACTGATGAACCTAAGGTAACATAATAGATAAAAATAAGATTAAAAATTTTTTAGTAATTACCTCCAGCAGCAAGATTGGTCCATAGAATCGTTTCCCAGGTACCCATGCTAACCTTTCCTTCATTAGATCATCCACCACATACTGGCACCAATCCATTTCTCTTACCTTCTCAAGGTCGATAAGAGATGGGATGAATCCTAGATTGAGAGTCCCGGTTGTTACCACACGGGACAAAATAGTACAAAACAATACTACAAAGTTCATCTTAAAGAGCTTTCCAGTATCATTTGTCCTAATTTGATTCCTAATTACTTTCATCAACTGGGTAGCATACAATCTAGGAATACGCTTGAACTGGTTTTTCCATTCTTTGTAGGTTTCATTCGACCTCTCCTTCAAAATATCTCGCACATCAACCGCAAATGTACCCATTGGGAACCCGAATGTTTGGTGAACCAATTCAGGGGTGATGTGTATATTTTCACCAAAGACATTAAGAATTCCCGATTCACCGTCAAACTTAGTAAGCAACCAATACCCCAAACGACTTGGCATTACATTTATTTGAAACTCCAACTATGATGCAAAACCCAAACTTGAAACAACTTGTTTTTTATCCTTGGTAATTTTCTGAATAGTCTCATATAATGGACCAGGAAAATTTTTTATTTTAACTGCTGCAAATTTTTTTTGTTTGGGTTGGAGAAGACTAAGACCAGGCTTAAGGTTTTTAGAGAGATTAGATTTTGAAGGTTTAGAAGTAGAAACTGTTGCAGGTTTTTTAGAAAGATTAGGTTTGGAACGACCAAATGCATCATCAACAAAGTCATCGTCACTTGGGGAATAAGCTTTTAAGGTGATCGTTTGCTTTGCTTTTTTGGCCTCTTTACCTATACAATAAAACAAACACCAACTGATGAACATACTTTGAATGCAAAATAACTGATGAACCTAAAGCTTTGAAACACAACTGACGCTAACTGATGAACCAAAACAGTTTGAAAGACATCCGACGTTAACTGACACTAACTAATGAACCAAAACACTTTGAAAGACAACCTACTATATCCGCAACTGATGAACCAAAACACATCAGTTAACTGACGCTAACTGATAAAATTACTTTCAACGCAAAATATGATTATCAACTTATTCTAATATATCCGAAACCTACTAATTTATTCTAATATAACAAGCAATAACTGATGAACATACATACAATTAAAAATAATAAGCAAAACAATAACTGATGAATCAAAAACTGAAACATAACTGATGAACAAATCAAAATCACGGTTTTATACCTTTTAAAGTTGCTCGGTCATGAAATCGCTTGGATCTCCTTTCTGCTTGCTTATTGCTTCCAGATTCTAAAAAAAAATAACAAAAAATAAATAATAAATAAAATAAAATAAATATAAAATCATATAATAAGGACAATAATTGATGAACCAAAATAACTATAAAAACTTATGAAATTACTTTCAACGCAAACCGCTGATATAAGGTGGTGTTTGTTTCATCTTATATAGCCAGCCAGATATTTTGATTTTCAAAATAAGCCACAATGCCAGCCAGATAAGCTGAATCAAACACCAACGCCCTAAGTCGCCTATAACTGATGAACCTAATAGCTTTGAAACATAACTGACGCTAACTGATGAACCTAATAGCTTTAAAACATAACCGACGCTAACTGATGAAATTACTTTCAATTCAAAATAACTGACACTAACTGATGAACCTAAAACTTTGAAACACAACCAACGCTAATTGATGAACTTAAACAGTTTATTCTAATATAACAAGCAATAACTGATGAACCTACTTACAACGCAATAGTTTATTCTAATATAACCAACGCTAACTGATGAAATTACTTTCAACTCAAAATATTATTATCAACTTATTAAATTGATGAACTAACTTACAATTAAAATCTGATGAACCTACTTAAAATTAAAAATAACAAGCAAAACAATGCCAAAAACAGATGAATAAAAAACTGATGAAGAACATATTTCCAGATTCTAAAAAAAATTATAAAAAAAAAAATTATAAAAAAAATTATAAAAAAACATAACTAATGAACAAATTATTGCTTCCACATTCTAAAAAAAAATTATTAAAAAAATTTTTAATAAAAAGTTATAACAAAACATAACTGATGAACAAATTATTGCTTTCATATTCTAAAAAAAATTATATAAAAAAAATAAAAAAAAAATCATAAATTTATAAAAAAAACCCTAATTCTTCGACGAATCGACTACATTCTAAAAAACCCTAATTCTTCGACTACATTCTAAAAAAACCTAATTCTTCGACTTCATTCTAAAACAAAATTAAAACATAAATGATAAACTTACCAGCTTGATTCATCTTTTCGAGTATAGAAAACTTAAAATTCTCCCCAAATTTTAATCGGAAATAGAATGTGATCGGAAATATGATCAGAAATAAAACCCTAAAATTTTCCCCAAATTTTAATCGGAGAGAGAGAGAGAGAGAGAGAGAGAGAGAGAGAGCGAGTGTGTGTGAATGTGAGGAACTGTGGGCAAATGGAGGGAAGAGGTGTGGTAAGCGTGATTTTTGTTTGTAAAATTACGATCCTATCCTTCTAATAGAAGAGAGCGTGCTTTTTTTTTCAATTTAAATAGAAACCGTTAGATATAAATATGTTGATTATTTGACTGATCGAATGGTTGAAAACATTTTTTAGACTTTTTAATTTGCATCATCTTTCTAAAGGATCACAACTCAGTTTGCAAAACAGTTTCATCACTCTTTCATGATTGAAAAAATTGTCAACCTTCCAATATTATTCTGTTTACACTTTTTTGTGATGATTCTTTTTCTTCATTCACAAATATATAATAGGGTGATACACATCATATTTCACTAAATTCAGGTTTTACTTAATCATATGCTGCTAAAAATACGAGTTATGACCCGACAACCATATATAGCTTCTCGAATTTGTGCAACTTTCATCATTCAGATCCATCGACTCATGTGTCAAAACCTCAAATTCATGACCTCAATCACCATATATCCTTTAATAGATTATCATGAATCATATTCTAACATTTCACAAAAGGAAAAGATTCGTCACTAATTGTTAACGTTTTTAGCATGCGACTTAATGAGCCGTTGACATGAAAAGCAATAAAAAGTAAAAGCAGGTGTAAAATATGTAAATCATTAAAACATGAAGGACCTTAATGAAACTACTAGCAACTTTTTACCGGCAAAACTGTCTTTCAAAAAATAGTTTAATACAACAGATAATGCAGCAACCATTTTCTTGAAGATGCTAAGCTTCAAGCTCACTCTCTATCTTTCTCTCACACACAGTAAAACACACACAGGAACAAAGACATATATAGGACATATGAAGAGGTTAAATGCTGGATTTGATATGTGGGGTGACCAATAATCGTTAACTTTTCTTGAAATCAAGATTCTGTTTATAATTTGTTATCTTTTTCTTTGCTCAGGCCGATCTCACCCACTTTCTGTTCTTTGTTTTTTTCGAAGCCAAGAATCTTTATTTTCGTAATTTCCCTATTGATGTAAACTATCGTTTTCCTTTCTCTATCAAAGATTCCCATTTCTTTACTTTGATAAAAATGCAAACTTTTTCAGCAATTAATGATGCCATTCTTCTTCAATTCCACCTATCTATCTCCATCTCTCTCTGCTAACTTTCTTTTTTCTTTCATAGACGACGCTTTTAACCCCTCTCTCTCTCTCTCTCTCTCGTGGTCCTTTTCATTTACGCCTTTGCTTTTTTGCCTTCTTCAGACTCCGGTGGCAAGTCTATACATACCTACACAAGCCTATCAATTATGTCTTCTTCCGGGAACTTCAATCACCTCTCTCAGCCTTGTATTTATGGTATGGACAATTTCTTATGGCTGAATGAATCTTATATTTCAAATTTACCAAAAAATAACTTCTTTTTCTCCACACACAGAGAGGAAATCTTGGTTTATGAGATGGCTGAGTAAGCTTTTCAAAGACGCTTCAAGTAATCGTGGGCAGATTGGTGGTACACATCGTCCTGCACATTTTATTGGGGACGAAAATATGGTTCTGCGTGCTCCTGTTAGATCCTTGGTAAATACTAGCTTGTTTATGTCATTGTGGTTGTATATTAAATCGACCGAAAACACATAAAAAAAAACTTTGCGTGAATGTTTAGAAAGTATGTTTTGAATGATAGTGCTAAAACTAAAA